>JAFELO010000540.1:47382-86291 GCA_017140195.1 Eumaeus atala | reverse complement strand
GAGTCCAACATAGGTCTGGGGGTTTACCCGGGCTCCCAGGTATCATGCGTAAATGCATTCCCCTTCGTCACCAAAAAAAAAAAAAAAAGAAATTGTATCTCTGTGCCTTCATACTGGTTATGTTACACTTTTTTCCTGAAATAACCGAAACAAATTAAGAAGACAATCAAAGCAAAATGTAAGAATAACATCCAATTATTTTTTTCTTAAAATGGTTTCCAACATTTTCAAATTAGGAACACGAACACATAAAATAAAAAAGGCATAAAAGAGATCAAACACCTAAGAGTTCGTAATATGAATATAATGCTACTTATCAATTACTTTCAGTTTACTAAATTGCACTTAAATGTAAATAACCTAGTGGACCTTATTTTGTTTTGAGTAGCATATATTCTAAAACTAGCAACTGACAGTTCACTCGTAAACGTTTTAGTCAAAGCAATACAATAGTCATCGTTATCGTAAATACTACAAAAATCGTCTGGTTTTGATTGCTATTGTTATCGAATCAAACTTCGCGTCCCCTGTCTCCCCTCAAAGACCTCATAACAATACACACTACCAATAACATTATTAGGAAAACTCCTAAAAGCCGAGTTGACGCCATTTCGGTGTCCGGCTAGGTGCGTTTTTTATTTAATTCCGCAAATCCACCCCTACTTTGTTTTTGTAGGGTGCCGTGGTGGTGTGGTGCAAGTGTTTAAATAGATTTATCTGGTAACTGAATTACACATTGAAAATGTTTTCACAAATTTCTAAGAATGGGATACTTTCTTTATGTATTTTTTTAAGATGTTATTCAATTAAAATAAAATTGCCGTTCATTATAAAACAAAAAAGATTTTATTTTCAGATGCGTATTTACTGATATTTAATATTTAATTTATTTGTTACTCCAGTTATTATAATTATATTGTATACTAAGTAATTTTTCCGATTGATTCTTTACATGTATACGTATGTTTTTCTAACAAGACTAATTGTGACGTATACACGGTTTGAATGGAAGAAACCAATATTTAAGTTATATTAAGTAATACTATAATAATTCGTACCGTGTTTGAATAAATAAAGAAATTTCGTTAGTCTATTGCTTAAAGGCCTCAAAATTATCTGTCACTTAGTATATATTGTGATTATAATTTATTTTTTATTTAGACTAGGCGAAGATTTGCGCCATTCCAATTTCTAAATTAATTCGTTCGTTTAAATGTTACATGGCTACACAATATAAGATTTATGCTTCCGCCAATAACTGACCGGTTGTGGGTAGTGAACGTTAGATATCGATGTTTAAATTTTGAAGTAACGTCATCGCCGTGTTATGTTACTTGTACCACACATCAAAAGTTTAGTGGAAATCAATAGTTGACAGGCGCTTCAAATTACTGACAGCTAAGCATTATGATGACTAAAATATGTGCGTTGTCAGCTACGCGGTTGCGGCTAAGCGCACACTGTATTGTTTTTCTTTCCTTTATATATTTGATAATGATGCTAAAAGCAGGAAAAATGCCCACTTAACAAATTATTTAAAAAGGCTTCGGATAGAAGTGTTAATTCAGCCTATGACGGTGATAATTCTTAAATTAATTTATAAGCTATCGTATCACCGTAAGACAAGTGAGTTACCTATTCATGCCGGCCCAACTCATCTGTAATGCGGCACGGCTCTATCTTTTCTTATATAGCACATGCTACATACATAGAATATACTATCTACGTAGTAAAGTTGTAAACTATTTGGGTCGCAGTGAGTGAGAGGAGATTAATCTCCGTAATCCCATGAAGTGAACAGATATAAAGTTGGTGTGTTAGATTAAACGGCTGACAGTAATAGAACAAAAGTTCGACAGCGGGAACTCTGCCAAGCCGCATTGACCTAGCGCAGTAGCGGACTGTATTTCTCCTCGCAGCATTACGAGGTACAGAAGGATTACGGCTATGGCGACCTCTCGTTAGAGTGGAACTTTTTTCATAATTTGAAGAGGAAACTAATGCTTTATGTATTTTATGAGTTTAATGCTCAAGAATCGATACCTGCAGTATGAAAAACATACGCACACAAACCTCTTCGCGGACATTCCCTAATGGGTTAGATAGAGAGAACGGAATCCTTACATTCCTACCTTGCTTCCTACACATTCATTACTCTCTTCATACAAATACACAGGTTGCGAAGACTTTTGAAAGCACCTTCGGACAGAACCTGTTCAATCTGATCGTGGTATGTCAGTCTTGGTCTTCTCCGGTACATGCAACCTTCCACATTCGCATTGTATATCTAAACAGGATTTAGGAAGAGGTAGTGCCATGCTGCATGGGAGGTGGTAGTGCCATGCTTAGTGCAAGACACTACATTCTCCTATGCAACGGAATTGGGCCGGCTTGACTGGGGAGGTATCTCTCGCTCACATAACACGGCAGTAAAGTGACATCTTCAGTGCCACATTTCGTACGGTTGGTTACGAGTAGCCGGCGGCCCATAGGAGGGGCCGGGGGGAGCGCAATGCATAGATACAACATTACAGAACAGATACCAAAGACAAAGAAAGATAAATTTTCTTTTCACCCGCCATTCTTCCTACGTGTTGAAATAAAAAAAATATAACTAAGGATTAAGATCTTGTGAAACACTAGTGCTACAACGTTCCACTGCGATTCTGTCTTTTACGCTTCTTGGAAAACCACAAAACGCGACGTAATAGCTGTGGCTTTGCAGCGACCGTGCCGGCAAAATTCGACTGTCATGCGGCTTATAATAATTACGTGTTTTCATCTAACTAAAATAACTAGCTGCTAGTGTTGCCGATGTTTTATACCAAGCACTTAATTAAACATCGATTAAGAATAAACCCTGAAACCGACAAGCCTACTTGTTACATGGTACTCTAACTCAACTACAGCACCACGCACACACACGCACAGGACATCGCATCGGCGCGTGGAGGAGGCGGCGACCTCGCTCACGCCGATCCGCATGCTTTCCTTACAGTACAGACAAACGAGCAGTCGGAGCCGCTTTATGACTACTGACGTCCATAGACATCCACATAGTTATTATCCAGATGCGTTATCCACCTATTTTCTCCCGTCCAATGGGTCATGCTCAGGGACCGGAACCACTTACCCTTAGTAGGATATTTGATTCGGTATTTCATGCTTGTTTTCAAATGTCCCATTCGCACTAACCGAATTCGAAAACCTTATTGTAGCTTGGATGCTATGGATGTAATTAGATTTTTATAGAAATAGTAAGAAAGCATGCTCGGGAAAGAGATAAACATAAGGTAAACCTATCATGTTAAGTGATCAAATGTTAATATTTTAGTACATTTATGTATAATGTATGTTATTGGGTATTTATTATAATTGGGTAAGCGCACCAGGAGTACCTACTCCTGATGCGCTTACCTTACTCAAAATGATTTTTACATAGGAAGGCTGACACTATCAATGAGTTACCACTTTAATTTGGTTAAGATTTCGATAGGATGTCGCCAGAAATAGGCTTAATCAAAAAAAGGGGTTTTCCGGTCCCTGGCCAGGCTGGAGGCAGACATTCAAATATCGGCACGACCCAGGCAGTACCCCTCTCATGAAACTATCGTAAAAATTGCGCGTTTCCTGTAGCCCAACAGAGCGGGGGATTTCTAAGGGATGGTCTAAAAATTCTGCATAAGAACTATGCGAATGGCTATAAGCGTCGGTAGTCATCGAAAGGCCTCGTTTACTCGGATGGCCCCATTATACTATAAAAGAAGAGACAAAGACTTTTATTGTTACTTAATAAGCCATTAAACATCTTCAGCCATATGACAAGTATAGTGTTGTGACGTTCATGATGCACGGCACATAGTACTCACCGAGGACATTAAGCAGATATATCGGTGACAGTTTTATGGTGACTGTGCAGATGGATCCCACGTCGCTGGGGATTTATTATTGTCATACGGTACATTAAACTTTGCATTACTTTATGATTCCATTACTGTTGAGAGCTGAAGAATCCAAAAATGCAGTTGCCGAATTTCACCCCCGATCGACATTGAATATAGTGTCATGATGACAGTTGCGGTAGCACTGTCAAGCCTTACCATACTTTTTACTGATTTTGCTCCCGGATTACCTATGTACCTACTCTGTGGTAATTTGTTCATTTACAGCTTATAAAAGAGAGCACCAGTGCCCTAGTTGTTAACGCTTCGGACTTCCACTCGAGCGATCCAGGTTCGATCTCGGCCATGTACCGATGAGCTTTTCTAACTTAAGTACATTTTCTGAATGTGTGAATGTGTTCACCAGTGAGTACCCGGTGGCTCATCGGGGAGAAAGAGGTAAGGCGGGCAATGAATCCGCATGACAGCAATAACCCCGATGTCGTTCGCCTCTGTACTATGAAAAAAAAATGTAAAAATACGTGCGTTTAAAATCTGCAACAAATGATTTTAAGAGCCCGTGTGATTGACGAGACCTGTTTTTAGCCCCGGCGTCAAGTGACCTAACCGCTAAAGTACAGCACACACCCTCTTGGGATGCGTACTGCGAATGTCTAATGGCGTCTCACCCTTAGGCGAGGGTGTTCTCTCTACCTATATAAAAGTCACTGTATAATAAATAATGTTTATTATTTACGTATAATAATAATATAAAGCTGAATATTTTGTTTGTCTCAACGCGGTAATCTCAGGAACTACTCGCCCGAATTAAAATTTTACTTTTGTGTTGAATAGTCTATTTATCGAGGAAGTCTGCTGGCTATATACCATGACCCTACGACTAATAGGACCGCAATTACGCGGGTGAAACCGCGGGGCGATGCTATCTATTAACAAATGGTCTAAAAAACCGGAATGGCCGCGGCCGATCTCAACTGTCAAAGCGAATCGAAATGTGCCTTAGAGAAGTGACGGCTTAGATTAGAAATACCGAAATAATTTCAGAGCGTAAAGTAACAACAATTAGGGTCTTAGGACCGGACATATGCGTAATTAATTTAAACTTTAGTAGCAACTTTTGGCCTACAGTAACTGCAGCAGCCATTCTTCAGTACTCACTCAAAGTAAATTGGAATTTAATACGAAAAGCGTGTTCATAGAACTCTATTTACGCCAGTATTACGCAAGCAACGCGGACATCACTAGGTCGTGTTGGCCCGATTCGGGTTTTATCTAACAAAGACACAACCTCTTACAGGTAAATGTACATTGTAAACAGGAAATGTTAAGATAATTTCTTTTTAAATCTCAATTTAAATTACGACACTGCTTGTTATAAGAAAAAATACAAATTAGGACTTTTTCACTTTACAATTACTTTTAAAAGAAAATGTTTTTAAATATAGAATGGCTATGGCTAGCGGAGTTCTAAATTTGAATTACTTGTAAATGTATACAAATGATCAATTAGTTAAGCCAAATAGAAGCATTGTCTCTGCTGATCAGCGGACTCGTTAAAAACAGCCAGCCGACCGTGCTGTGACTGCCCGAAGTTCCCTTGTTTAAGCCACTGTCGAACTTCAGCCGTACCGTCAGCAGTAGCCAGTTTATAACTATTGGCAACTCTGTATCCGCTGCTATATTCTAAGCGTAAATTGTTCACATCTTAATGATGGAATGAATATGGTTTAGGCGAAAACAGCTGGAGTTACTAGTCTAACTTGTTACTAGTATTAGGGTCAATTCATACTAGCGCAGAGTCGAAGAGCATCGAACCGTCAATCCGAAACTTAATATAGCAAATTCACCCTTATTTCCACAATGTAATGCACATATTTCTTCCAAGGAAAAAAAAAAGACGCGCGAATTCACGCGCATTCTAGGGAATTCGCGCGCCTGCGCGCGAGCAACTCCGGTGCGCGCGCATTCGCGCGAAGCCAAGAGGCTATTAGGCGAACTACGCGCCGTCTGGTCAGTCGGCAATCGGAATCGGACGGAAAAAATTTCGCATTTTTCTTTTTCTTTTTTCTGCGTTTTCTTCTTCTTCAACTTCTGATATAAGTAACATCATAGCAAGATCAATGTCAACCATTTTATACGAGTTTCAACAACGAGATTCAACTGGCAACTGGTGTCCATCACTAATGCCACGAAAAAGCACGCATTCTCGCGCTAATTCACGCGAATACGCGCGCATTCGTGCGACTTCGCTTTCATTGTGAGGAATTTGACGCTTCGATGCGCTTCGACTCTGCGCTAGTATGAATTGACCTAGTATGAATTAATCAACAGTATGTCACAATATGCACATTGATCTGATATTGAATGTAACATGTACATATGATAATGATATATGAATAAATTGGATATCATACCTATTTCATAGACATTGATTTGCATAAGCATCTTGATTTTATGAAAAAATGTATGGTAGTTTCTTAATTAATATTTCCACATTATGAAAATGTATCTTGAATATAATAAATAAGGAAAGGGATAAACGAATGAAAATTATGTACAATATGCTTTTAAATATAAAAACCATAGAGTAAAATATTCTGAGAAACGGCCATTTAAAAACTACATTGCTGAAGCGACGGTAATGCAGTTCCCATGTCTGACGGCTCCTGGTATGATTTAAGAGGCAAACTTTAAACACTATTAAAATCTTCACACAAACATGATTTATCTTATTCGAAGTTTAACAATATAACCTTTTCAACTTATGAAGTGTTGCAAGATTAAATTTTATACAACAATATTTAATATTGTATCTTGTTTAAGTGCTTGCTGTTGTTGTTATCGATTTAATTAAATTATTTGTTGATATTCTAATTTATTAATGACCACTTCTCGTAAATAAACTAAAATATCAATTTCAAATTTATTTACACACATTAATAGAATATGATTTTAGAAATGTGGTGTAAAAATATTTGATAAAAATCAGAAAATTTAACGCTCATGAAAGTGTAACCTATTCCACGTATATTATTGTAATTGCTACTTAACTGTTAAGGAATTAAATTCTTATTATAATTATAAAATTAAGGAGGTTTACATATACTTTATATGTAACCAGGTATACATACACTTTAAGCAAACTGTGTTCGCTGTATCAATTATGCACAGGTCATAAAATATTGTAGTAAAATCGTAACTATATAATAATTACAATATCATAGTAAAAGTAGAGAACTATGGTAATAAATGAAGAATTGAAGTAGAGAACTATGGTAATAAATGAAGAATTGAAGTAGAGAACTATGGTAATAAATGAAGAATTGCCACTTAATTTGTGCAAGAGGTTGTATGTCAAGTGATCAACACACGTCATCAAAAAATCTTCCGTTCCGCAGTCAAAGCAGCCTAGGGTTGTGTCATAAAACATAATATTCTTTTATTATCCTTCGTTATCGATGCTCTGCGGTAGTAAATATAACTCGTAAATGTATAATTTACGACACACATTTTTGCTGACACTACCCACTCTCCTGGGATTATAACCCTCAGAGCGGGATCTTAGCAAATAGTGTTTTTCCTGTCCTCTCTACTTTAAACCGCTAGTATTCTACTTACAGAGGATTTTCCAAACTTGGAGGGGAAATGAGTTATGATTGAACGATGGGAGTATCTTTAGGTGAATTTTGATGGAGATCTTGTTTTTGTATACGCGCGCACATAATGGCAAAATGAAATAAAGTCCTTCAGTGAAAGAACTTTACGAGGGAAGTGTTTCTTTTTAATTGGAATAGAGCTCAAAGGATTGGCATTACAGCCGCATACATTATTACTAAGCAACGGATACTTTTAGTCATAGGAACACATATTCCTATGTTACTACATAGGAATATGTGTGCTTAAAAAGCAAAATATGTTGCTAATGCAAAGTAAAAGTTACGAAAATTAATTGAAAGTCACAGATCGAAATGAATTCCTATCGCATTTTGGTGGACGTTTACTGTCATAATCCATATTGTAAAGAAACAAGTTTAGAGATAAATTCAATAATATACTTTTATTTCTGTATAATGATTCAATTTGAAAGAGTACGTCTGAAAAGCATAAAGCTGCACTGTTTATTTATACCAACAAATCAAATTGAAAACGAGATTGTAGCGAACTATATAGAAAGAAGTATGGAGGAAAATAATTATTACGTTTTTCCATTCCGCTGAATGGCCGGTCTTCAAGTAGCTTCGTTCTAATATCACGACAAATTACCATATATATTCTTAATTTTAAACGGAGCTTACACTATCCAATATTTGACATTGCTGTTCTAAAAATATAAAAATATGAAACTACGTTATGACCTTGTAAATCACTAATGCCGAAAGTGATATATAAGAAATAACACGCACATTCGAAGTATGAAGTTTTTAAAATTTACTTGGAAATAGGAAGAGGGTCTATAGAAAAATAAAAAAAGTGTAAGGAACCGCTGCTCTAGATGCTATTAAAGTCATTATTTGCGCTGCACCGGCAGTGCATTTCTGCATCTGTGTTTAAATCTATTTACCGCGATCGTATAAGATTTGTATTTGCAATTCTTAGAATAGTAAAAGCGCTTTAAATCTAGTCATCTTTATGAAATACTAGCAGCGTCCTGCAGTTTTTTTTGTAATATATAACATAGCCTATATCACGAGAAGCTGGTGAACGAATTCTCGAAATCGGACCAGTTGTTTATGTGTGAAAACATTACATACTCATACACAAATGTTTCGTTTTTAAAATATTAGTATAAATATAAACCACTTTTTTGCTTTTCATATCTGCCCTACAATTTTCCGTGTTAATGCTACACAGGAAATATTATAGTTCAACTGTGGGTTTTCTATTTGAGGTTACACTTCGTAAGTCTTCCTTGTAGTCATGTAAGGTAGGTCAACTCTCTTTTTTATAACATAATGGGTCGTCCGTTCAGAGAGTGTGCATTGGCGTTGCCGTTTTTAACCCGTCAACCACAATGGGTAATGCTATTGCTTACATATACTCGAGACACATTGCATTTAAAAAAAACCCGTATTCGCCGAAATCAATAGATTACATTTTATAAATGCAGTGCATGATGTTGTGGTTTTGCTCGTTGAGACGACCACAAAACGAGATAATGTTCCAATTGATTCGCAAATTGGCGAGTATCGATATCTGCACATCCCTAGTTAGGTTTCAACCATTTCACTATAATTAGCCCTCCGGTTCAATCGAGGGTCGAGTGCGGTTTGTCCGTTCGTTTAAATGGGCTCGACTAAGTCGTGTCCAATCCTTTGATATCTTAATGTGTAGCTTCAGTTAACAGCAAACGTACACCAAGTAGGTAATATTGTCCCATAATTCCCAATTTCCCGTACTCTATAATTCCTTCACCACTGAGAATGCATCTTTACCAGAGATTAACAGTTTCGTAAACGCTATGTATCTATACGACACATCTAAATGATTACTAAGATATTTATTATTTTATAAAAGATATAACTGTTAACATTTGCTAGGTATATAAGCAGAGGTGTATGCGGATCGTGGTAATATATCTATCCTTCAGGGCTGCAGGGCTGTTGGCGCAAGCTTATGAAAGGAATGATAATTTATTAGTTATATGCAGACACTGAAGTATGTCACAAATGAATTACAGCGCAGTAATATACTAAATTGAACCAGCAATGGTCGTTCGATGGAGCAATATACAGCCACTTTCAATGTTGTATCCATCGATGCTTTCAATGATGGACTTTGACAATAATAACAAAAGACTCAGCAACCTAATTCACCGATAAATAGAAAATACAAAATGTTGATAGAGTGCAAATTAAAGACATATATAATTATCCTTGTTTAGATTTTTACAAACCTACAAATTCGAGCACACATCATATGCAAGCAAAACTAATGACATAAATCCGTATATATAATTGTGCTCCCACCCTAAACCCTGGCAACTCGATATGTCTGTCACAAAAAATATCCACTCGAACCACTACAGCCACGTACTCAAATGCGATCTGCGATCAGTCTGCCAGCCGATGCGGGATTTTATCTCGGCGTAATGATGACGCATTCTTCATTTCATTCGCGCATAATCTCATGTGATTTTTAGAATTCACTTGGAATGTATTTTAGAAATGGATGGAAAAATACTGCAGAAATGTACTCGATTTTATGCTTTTAGGTTGCAAGACATGCTTCACGGATTCGCTTACATAGATATATTGCCTCTACTGTTAAGTGATTGTAGACAACACTAGATAAACATGAAATAAAACCTAACAATATATTTCGGAAATGAATGGAGAAATACAGCAGAAACGAATTCGCTCTTAAGCTTTATAATCAGCTAGACGACGGCCACAGCTGAACATAGGCCACCAGGTAGAAAACACCTAGTCTCTAACGCTTGAAGGTGAACTTCTCTTTTTCTCGCGGTTTCACTAGAAACCATGGATTGCCTCCATCACTTGGTGATGATTTACTTGAGAAAAATTATACATACGTAGAGTAGAACGTAACTTTATTTTGCCAATAATTACAGAGCCATACACAGCAGATAACGTTAGTAAATAAGTGTTTATTTAATTCAACAACAATAACATGTTCACGCCTAGTGAGGTATGCATTATGTGGTATTTCATAATAATTAATTCATTGACTACTTAATGATTTTAAATGTCGACAGGTATCATTTGTAATCAGGTAACTTGTAAGCCAATATGACTTTTCTCCCGTAGAAAGAAATGTAGGAAGAAACCAGAAGATTTTCGTGCACGCATTTAAAAAAAGTCCGATTAATCTTGGATTGATTTATTAAATCTGTGAAAATCCCTCGCATTAGATTACATAAAGGAGATTACCGAGGGGTCAACGGTTCGATCCCTGTGATGCAATTTTTTTATTGTATTATTTATACCAGCTGGCCATACGGGTGGTATGCGCCTAATGCAATAGGGGCCAGTACGAAGTATATTATGTAGATTATTGCTGTACCTTGACGATTATATTAAAATTTTCTTTTAATAGTACAAGTTCGAGCATTTTGAAGACTACAGACGCGTAAAGACATCCGCACAGTTAACATACATATGTGTCGCCTTTCATCCCTCCTATATACCAATGGGCCAGCGTAAACCCATGAACCACATACATGAAATAACACAGCACAGTGGTCACATCGCGGCGAAATCATGTGATCGATATCTATATCTCTGCCGATGAGAAGGCATATATAATTCCGCGGAAATGCAGCTTGGCTCTATCTCGTACTAACCAGCTGCGACGGTTATTATTTGTTATAATAATATGAATAATGATATATTTAATTTTAATGTATTGTTACAATAATATTACTGGACTTATTCAATCCATCCATCGATTTTGATGAATGTGCCAAAATGTTGGCTTCAAAATATACGGCGATTGTCTTTTCCGTTTAATATTTTACGCAGCTAAGGACTTTAGTGCTAAATTCCATAGTGAACAAACAGACTGAAAATTAAAAAAAAAATACTTTCATATAATCTCGAAAGTTCCAAATTTAAATTTCTAACTTCACAGCCGCGTTTGATCGTTTGAAGTATCGTAGGAGACCCTAGCTTGCGAAATGGCTCCATATTTTCTTGTAGCATCCTCAATTTATTTCAGGGTGTACTTTGTTTTGACCGTATGCAAACATTTTGTAAAGGGTTCCCAGGGGCCCTACCTAATTTAGCGGCTAAAGACGACACGTGCCGGTCGCGTGGCGACATTTCTCGTCGACCAGTGACGTCATCAACATGCAGGAAGGGTAGTTGTGAAATTGAAAGTAAAAAAATCAATAGTATTTTGAATTTGATAATTTGCCAGTAGTGTAAAGACTGGCTAGTTTTCTCTTTTCGGTAATTCTAATATTATAAGTGTTTTTTTTTTTATATATATTATATATTACATATTAAGGCGGCATCATAGAAGCGAGATGTACCTCCTCGGTAGTGTCGATTCGGCTGCAAAGCAATAAGCGTAAAATCTTACAAGTTTCACTCAGTTAAAAAAAAAGTACCTTCATGCCTAATATCCCCGAAGAGGTAGGCAGAGGTGTGCTAGTACACGTACAACCCCTAAGTCCGGTAGATATACTAGAACACCCACAATTAACCAAGGTACAGAGACCCGTGGTGTCATAAGTGGCAAAGCCTATGGCCACTTCAGGCACATTCCAATCCCGGACAATGTATTGCGTGCTCAGAATAATCTCAGAAAGATTTTAATAGCAGTTGGCCGACCTGGGGTCGAACCCAGGACACCACGCGGCTAGCGGTCCTAACAGGCGACACCCGCACCGTTACAACACAGAGGCGATTCACTCAGTTTATTTACAGAAATGCTTTATTATATTGGGACTTCTACAAAAGTTAAGTTTGTTTATTGTACCAGTTGCCCCAGCTACCCATAATTTATCCAACTCCACCAAATTTGTAGAGATACAAGCGAACAGTATAGTAATACATTTGTCAAATATTTGCGAACTTCGTATATTTGTATCCCCCTTTAGGGGAGAACATTTAATACCTAACGCCTAAGTAAACTGTGATACCTAAGTGGGGTAGTTGTCAATAAGGGATGTTTGGCTTTAAATTAAGGAGGGTCTTTTGAATTTTTCGCGGCTGGTTTGTTTGATGTGTTTCAATATTGTATGCAAATTGATAGACGTAAAGCAACGTGACTTTATAAATTTCTTAAAGGCGGATGAATAAAGAATGTGACAGAAAAAGAATTCTTTTTTTTTCTGGCCAATTAATATAATTAGAGTAATGATTAAGCTACAAAAACTGATGACTTCTTCGTATCTTACCTTCGCTGTCCAATTGTTTTGCAATAAATGAATGCAATATTGTTGGCTGCTAACTGTTACAATGATATTGGCCAATTCTCCACAGTTTAATTTAGTGTATTGGTTGGTTAAATGGCCACAGCGCTGACATTGTGATATTTAAAAAAAAATTATATACACATTCCACACTTAATAAATAGTAAAAAGTGGAGCTACCCTCACATGATCGAGTGTGGTCTGCGCCGTCCACACAGGTACAAGCTCCGATTTTTCGTTAAGATAGATTTAGTGATCGTAGTCCACTTGTGTACTTGTTACTCCACTGTTATTGTATACTTACACTGCACTTATGTACACTTACCGTACACTTCTTATTGTACACTTTTCTTCTTCAATTATGAATTACAACACTAGGAACTTCGCTGTTACTGTCCCTCGATGCCTGTCTATTATTCCATAATGTCTGTAAAACCGTGTAGACATGCTTAAAAAAGGACAAACGCGGAGCAATAAATCAAGCGGCAAGTATTTTTTTGAGTTTAACGGCCATTTTTAATGTAAACAGATATACATCATGCTTCTTCTCCGAAAGTTGGACAATCAATCACTGCCGTCTTCACTCGACAAAGCGCTCTTGATATTACTAAGATATTTATATTATCTACGTTGTATATCAACGGCTTTATTAATAATTTTGTGAATGGACTTTGTGTGGAGTGTTTGGTGTAATTTAGCTAGGAGTGTCAGTCGTAAGTAATACATTTCATAATAAAACAATTTGACTCCCATTCTATTTGGGTTATGAGGAAGTGTATCCTGGCTGGACGTGTAAGTAATAAAATAGAATATATTAAAAAAATATATGCATGTAATAAATAGTGACCGAGTCAAAATTACAAAGCTATTGGTAATGAATTTAGTAAAACAGTGAAACTGAGACCCTCGCTTCTTTCGATTCGAAAGGACCAATCGGCAGTGTAGCAGTTTGACTGTGTGTTTAATTGATTCTACATAATAACATACATGTTATATTTGTGGTCTTATTTGTATTATACATTATAATATATTTTAAGTTAGTCGAAGACTCATTTATTTGACTGGCTTTAATAATTATTTTGACTAGCGTCATTTAATATTTAACATTCTATGGACAAAATGAAATACAAACATGTCGAAAATAGATGAATATCGAGTTGTAGGCGTGGTGGGTGACGGGTGTTACGGTGGGTTGACACATGGCTATCAACTGTCAAGTTGACAGGTGAAGCCGAAACCGCTCGGAAAAGGGCACCATTTAATACTTAAACAACACACTTGTGACGAAAATTTGTAAACGTAAACCCATATTATATTTGTTTCTGTTTATTAATATTTAACACAATCCCGAAATCTTAATAAAGAAAAATCTTATGTGACGACTACCGTCCGAACAAGTTTCCTATCGAGAGCTTAATCAAATATACCGGTTCTTCGAAACTCAGAAGATACATGGGAACTATCTTATGCTTCTTATTTTAAATCAGAATAGACATATATTTCAACAACAATTTATTTCTATAACTTTACGATAAATACTACACTTTTATATTCAAAAAGAAAATGAGCAAACGTACGTATGTCGAGTAAAATCAGCTCATGACTGGGCAAATCCAACCGCTTATAATGAGACTTAAATGATGTGATACCTACATCTATGTGTGTGATGTGATCTAACCTCGAACTATTTATTTATCGTCAACAACTGCCTTATAACGACATGTCACCTGGAGTTATAGTCGAATGATGCCAGGCTCAGACTTATAACTCCAACAATGTATACTCGAAACACATAGCCTTCCTAACGCTTCCGAGTAAAACAGTAACTTTACAATGATAATCATGTCACTTTGCCTGTACAAGTGACGGTTGATTTAAGCAATGTATTCATCCATTCCGTTACACATCTGCCGTGTATTCGAACGTATCTGGGTGCCACGACCCACATCCGCGGTTACACTGCGTTTGAATAATTAAAAAACACATTAGCGTTTTGTCGCCGAGAAATAAACAAGTTGTGCTATAGAGGAAACCGTACTGATTGCATCCGTCTGTCGTTATGATAGTTTTGTTTTATTTTTGTTTAAAATATAATGAATACTCGAAGTTGCATAAACGTGTACATACACTTACATACTTCTACATAAAATACGCATGTTTGAATATATGCCTTTTTATAAAACGACAAACACTGATAGATCTATGCTAAAATCTGTATCTTAAACAGTAGTCAAGGTGAGGCTTTTGTGCGCCTCGTGTGTGAAAATCCCCAAATTTGTCTCTTCAAATTCAGACCCACCACCTTACCGCAGGTGAGAGAAGACGCATACGTATGGTTAGGGAAAATACCAAACAAAATAATCAGGTGTGTGATAGATTTTTGTGTAAGCATCATAACGAGAACATTCCGTGAACAGTCCGATGAAAATTTTAAATACGCGAAATATTACAATTAATCAATGTCTTCATGGGATGAAAAGAGTACAAGAAGAATTCTCCCATAAAAATATATTGTACTAGCCTTCCGCCCGCAGCTTCGAGCACGTGACATAGAAATACATTATACTACACTACGGTAGTCGGTTATTAGGTGTTCTATGTCCATCTCTGGAGTCACATCTACCTTTAAAATTTATAACAATGTGTTCGGCAGTTAAAACGAGAGAGCGCAACCTTTCGCCTTTATAATGGTTATTGTAGATTATAGAAGACAAAATGTACATATCAATAAAAAGTATCACATTATCCACTTTTTGTTAATGTTAATCCTTTCACGCATGAAATATTCATGCAATAAAAATAAAACATTTAATGTTTTTTCTTTTCTTATTACCATAACACGTCCAGAATAGATTTAATGACTTTACTTAAAACTAGACTACATATATAGACATGACAGATATGGCGTTCATGGAGAGTGTACGTATCCTAAGATATATATAACGAATAAGGCGTTCGAGAGAGCTAAGCAATGTTACCTGTGGTCCGTGTATTTTGCTTTAACAGCTAGAAATAGACCGGCTGAGACGAAACATGCGTCGTGCGAACGTCTTGGATATTTATTAACGGATTGTATAGCAGCTACTGGTATGGTGTGGGACTCGCGGCACATGATAGTGCCGAACACCCACAAAAACCACCGCGAGTGCCATCAGTACCGCCCTTGGTGATGTGCCCCGGAACAACAATCATCAGGGCAACTCGACGGCTAGTCTGCCCCTAAGGGACCAACTCCACCTCCACAGATGGGGTTGCCCAGCACTACAGGACAACCCCACCGACTTTGGGACAGTGCACTGGAGTGAGGTTCGCATCCTCGCCCCTTGTCCCGTGCGCAAAAGCGCAACCTCCTGTTGCTCTTAGGTCCCTACTTCTTATAAGAGGGATACCCAGAGCGATTCCTCCTCCTGATCTTTAAGCCCCCTCTTCCTATAAGAGGGGTGCAAAGATCCCCCTCGGTTCAATTGGCTTCGCCTGTGTTCACCCCAGGCTACTTAGCCCCACCGCCACGACAAGGCTTGAACCTTTGGTGGGGTGAGTAATGGACCTACAGCAATGGGGTGAGCTTCCATTCTTCGCCCCTTGCCTCGTGAGCAAAAGCGCCCCCTCCTTATCCTATAAGAGGGGTACAACAGTGCCTCCTCCTCCTGTTCTTCAGCAAGAGCACCTTCATCGCTTCAATTGGCTTCGCCAAAGGTGTCAGGACCCCAGGCTACTGAGTCCCACTGCCACGACATAGCTTGAACCATGGTGGTGCTATCGATTCGCGTGTTGTAACTACTGCTATCAGCTTACATCCATTCTTTTACCTATTTTTGATAATCCTTTCGTTCTCGAGTCAGTAATTCGGTTCTGGTCGGCAAAAATTTTGCCTATGAAATGAACTTGCTAGTTCATTTACGCGAATGTTAGTCATTACAATAAAACTACTTTTACGGATTTTATCGCGGTTCATTAAATTATTTATGTAGCCCAACGTTTCAGAAGCTTTACAGCAACCATGGTCACGGGATTGGATATATCTTTACAAACACTTGTATTGCTGTGACACCAAGTTTATCAGTTGACAAAATCGGAACTTCAACTGCCTTGACTACACAGCTAACTGCAGCCGTCAAATAGTAACAATAAACGTCTGACGAGCCACGCCGTCTACTGAACATATAAGTGACCTGAATTATCTGTTCAGTAGAGTCAGACTACCAGTCTGGCTGACTTGTGGTGAGTTGGTACTGGTTTGATGGTGTGTTTTTCTAGTTTGTTATGTTTTCTGGCGTTGGTCAAATTGACGATGCTGGTTCCTAAATCTCAGACACGTAGTCTGGGCATTATTTTTCTTCATTACTCGTGCATACAGAAACTTAGTTTCGCCTTCCGGTCTACGGGGACCAAATGAACTGAAGCAGCCAAGATACGGCCAAGACTAATTTTCAATTAAAACTTCATCAAACTTTAAGTTGAGAACTTAAGGTAGTATTTTAGTTACAAGCGTTAGCGGGTTGAGCCCAGTAAATGACTGACTTAGGATTGACTAAAGAATATTATAATACATTTTCGAAACAATTATGATATAAATAATAATACACGATAAATTCTCAACGTTTCTACTTTTTTTGAAAACGTAGAGATATTTTTTATAGTTCGTAGTAGCTAACACAAAATAAATTTTACGTCAAAACAAACAAAACGAACAAAAACATAACCGTAACAACTGCCCAATGATACAAATTACTAAAACCGGGCCATCAGCGCCTTGGTGATGTGCCCCAGAACTATAGTCATCAGGGCACTTTGAGTCATAAACAGTCCCATAAGGGACCACCTCCTTAGAAGGGCTTTCTTGTACCTCACAATAGCCTGAACTTCGGTGCGGTCTAATGGGATGAGGTTCCGATCCCCCTCGCCATCTCCTCATGCTCGTTACTGTCTCTTAATAGAGTCCTTATGAGAGTCGTACAAAGAGCAGCTCTCTCAGTTCCATTGAATTTAAGTTAATTCAAGGTAAGAGGTTACACCTTAGACTACTGAGCCCTACCGCGAGAACAAGGCTTGAGTCATTGTGGGTGCTATTAACATTGAAAAGTTAGTGAAATCTAATTTTATTTACTTCCTGTTTTACCCAAATCGCTTAGCTCATCACATGGACCAAGCGCTAGATAAAATCTTCGGTAAGCTCGGTAAACTGCAGGTAACGCGCTCTGATAGCGTTAATGGCAAATGCTAATGTTTATTTGGGCCCATTAATTGGAGCACATTTAGTGGTTCTGATAATTATGTTCGGCGCGTGCTGTAGCGGGGTAAAGTTCACTATCATCTATCACGTAGGAGGTAATAAATAAACAAATTATACATCCATACTTATTATAAAACAGAGGCCCCAAACGCTGTCGGCATTCGGTCGATATTCTCAAAATCTACAATTGCACTTTTACATGTTTCCAATTCCCGAGAAATATTTTACTGTAATTTGTTCCTGTTATGCACTGGCAAAGTTAGGGTTGCTCGCTAGTATATAAATAAAATAAAGACCGCCCTATTAGGGGTTTTATGCTATCAAGTTTCGTACGGTTTGTGAGTAGACAGTGGCTCATGGGATGTAAGGAAACAACGCATCGGCATACCAATTAAAAGGATAGTATTAATGGGCGTTGATGGTCACCAAATGGCTCCTATTATCGTTTGACCGCCTATGCTAAATAACATATTGTTATGGTATAACAGAAACAAAGAAATTGCAGAGTGCATTCTAGCTCTGTTTTGTTGCATAGACGCAAACGTTTTGCATACAAATATCTTTTTTTATTTTTTGGTGACGAAGGGGAATGCATTTACGCATGATACCTGGGAGCCCGGGTAGACCCCCAGACCTATGTTGGACTCGGCCATTGGTAGCAATATCAACTAAAACCCTACGGGAGCCCTCAGCCGCTTTAAGTGGAGGGTCCCGGATCTGATACCATCGCCTGGTACGACTGGTCGCTGTCGAGCATCGCGCCGCCCATCTCGGGCACACCTCGAGGGTGTGATGGATCGGTCCATCCGCCATCCACCGCCGCGTCACAATCGTGACAGCATACAGATACCTGAAATCAACGAGCTGAAGTAAATTTTGTATAATTAACGTGTATTAATTCTTTCCGATTTTTAATGGCAAATCATAAATAAAAAAAAAAAGATGAAAGGTAAAATTTGTGAAAGGATAAAGTTTTTCACATTAACATTCAATTGGTTATCGCAGAAGCATGGGAACTGCCCCTGCGTCTGACGGGCGTCGGGCCCGATACTTTATCGTCATGATAAAAATCCAATTTCGGCACGTCCGCCATTTGTGACGTCAAACGCGTCCACGTTACAGCTCTTTGAAGCGATTCGGGGGTTGCTTGCTTATTTATTTTCATATTATACGATACTATGTATAGGCTACGTTTAAGTTATTGACAGCGTGCGTTTGTTTGTTAAGTTTGTTATATTATGCGTATTGTTACGCGAGGGTCAAGACTACAATATCTTATCGTCAATACATCCATACTAATAATGTAAAACTGAAGATTTTATTTGTTTGCATGTTCTCAGGAACTACTAGTCCGGATTGATTTTTTTTTTGCCCATTTGTCAAGGAAGGCTAAAGGCTATAGAGCATGTCGTTGCGACTAACAGGACCGGAGTAACGAGGGTAAAACCCAGATGCTAGTCGTCAATAATACACTGTGGTAATGTCATGACAGCACCAATATTCTTTTTGGCATGCCTCGTCAAGAAGCGGCTGAGGCTGTATGACTCGGTCGGTCATGCATTATGCATGTTGTCAAGCAAATTAGATAGAACATGTCGTCCCTTCGGACAGACTTGGTGATTTATTTTAGTGGCTAAGCTAAAATAGGACACATTGTATTATTTCTGCCGAACCCTTTGATCTGATTCTGAGGATAATCACAAGTGCCGCTGATCTCTGATGCCATTACATCTGAGGCCAGCCGTCAGTTCATTACTTCTGCCGACAAAGAAATGGTTAAAAAGTATATTTATGTAGACTAGCGTAGTGTCCTATACTTAGATCTAATTCCTATAGGAAGTATTTAAGAGTGACTTCATTTGTACATAAATGTGATGTAATTATTTGTTTTCAGCGCGAGGGTGCGGCGCGCAACGATGTGGAGCGCGAGCGGCGCGCGCGCGGCGACTGGGAGGCTCGGGCCCGCGCCGCGGAGACCGACGCCGCGCGCCTCGCCGGCAAGCTGCATGCGGCCCAGCGCGAGATATCCAGGTAACATACACACATGCATAAACACATGAGGTCAATGATGTGGACCGCGAGCAGCGCGCGCGCGGTGTTGGGAGGCCTCGGGCCTAGTTACGCACCCTGGAAAAATACACCCAATCACATGCACATGTGTGAGCAATATTATCAATGGAGTCCCCCTACCTACCTGCCTCACCCTATCATGCCAGCAAGTTCTACACTGCCCTGTGGAAAATATCAACACACCGAAACACGGGCATGCAATTTTAACCAGTTTTCTGTGTTTCTATCCATGTTATCCGATGATGAATTTTCTCTTCTGAAAGGTATGAATGGAACGTACATACATACAACACGTCTAAATATTTCCTTTTATGATTCGATATAATGACATTTAATAAATACAATTTTTGTGTCACAGTTAGAAACCAAACTCCTCCGAAACTAACATTATTAAATTTTCTTTGTATATTGTATATACATGAGAATCGGTTGAAAAGTATGGTTCAGGTTTCAATGCCGATGTCTCCATGGAAATTAAATCGATGCGGGAACAACAAAAATAAATATCTAAATTTAGACTCTATGATGGTTCTACGCTATGAATGCCAAATTCTCACATTTAAGGCAGTAATTAGAGTTGTATCACGCATGTACCATTTATCACGGACGAGTTAATTCATCGATAACGTGTCGATATCGATACGTGTACTTGATAATCGAATGTTTATGGAACAGCTCAATTTAATGGCACCATAAACCGGAATCTATTTAATACTAGCAATTACCGTGTGCAAGGTTTTGTACGCAAATTACTCTGTTTAATTGCCGTAATCACTGTCGAGGCCTATTTGAATTAAACATTTAATTTGCAATAAGAAATATCACACAGTAGAGTCATCAGAAGTCGAAGAATACATTCCTATTTAATAAAAAAAAAGAAAATAAGTATACAGTATGTCATTCAAATGCATACTGAAGAAGAGGCGGTATGGTCATGAGGTCGTAGCCTGTCCGAAAGAGCGAACGTCGAAAAAAAAACAAATGCGCGTATCAAATTAGCCACCATTGGAAACACTGTACATACTAAGCCGCTGTTAAATATCTGAATCGAGTCCTAAAGCCTTGTTTAATATGTGAACTATAAATATTGTATGCTTAAACTAGCAGCCGTCTCGGCGAGGACAAATATAGGGGTCAAATATCACAAAATCTCGTCTTACTGAGCGCCTACGTTTAAAAAAAAATTGAAACTCCTTTCACTTTTAGATTTCGCGATGAATGAGCGAGTGAAAATTAGTTTTTATTAGTTTCTTTAGTATATACGATATAACTCAATTAGATAAAAAAATATTTGATATTTTGATAAGACAATATACATTGAGTTGTATTGTAAGTCGGTGAAAAATCCTTCAATCAGATGGCAATCTCCATGCAGGAGTCCGTTCGATTTGAAGGTGAGTATTTCATAAAACATCTTAACAGCTATAAACGAAAACGAGGCTCTCCCTCCCCTGGTTTAATGAAAATGATGATCACGACAACGAACATAAAGTAGAGGATGGTATTATAATGAAACGTGAAAAAAATATCGCAATAATTTTTTACTTGTTATGATAAACACTTTATTTACACTTATTGAACCTTTGAGCTGATTCTAAAATATGCTCCGTAACGAATATTTCAAAATTATTTCAAATTAGAATTCCTATAAATTGAAATTCGGAATAGGCTCGAGATACATAGCGAGCTTCGATATCGCAACAGTTACTCGTTACGCCAATTAACAAAGTTGAGTTCCATTTTCGAATTTACGGCGCCGGTAATCAGGACGGTGTCATTGGATGGCGATAAGCGTTCTTCCGATTGGCCGATGGGCCGTAACTGTTCGAAATTCGAACTTTCGGGATTTACGGTCCTGAGGACCGTTATAGATCTGACCCAATTTGCTCGGGTCTATGGCAGGAAATTGAATTTTTTCGCCCATTTGAACATCTATTAAGTAATTGATCAAGTTTCATACAATCCTCTTGAATATTTTCTCCGTTCCAATAAGGAAATGTTAAGAGTACAATCTGATCAAAGGATGATTACGATGAATAACTGGATACAATTCAGAAGCATTTTGTAATTTGGATCCAAATTGGATGCCAAGATTCTTTGTGATATTTGTGACAGATTAGCATTACATTATGTAATATCATCATAATCAGTCAGTATCCATATTCGGATAAATTTGCTAAACCTATCAGAACCTATTTATAATTAGATTATTTCATAACAATTATGATGAGTAGATAAAATGATTTTATTTGGGAAGGTTACAATAATATATAATCATAGTCTGTGGACTTATCACACACAGCCTAGTATTTATTATTCTCAATACCATAAGGACTTGTGTTACAGGTTCTAGACATTCATATTTTTTTTATAAATTTACAGACTATTATATACCTATTTTTTAAATAATTCAACCCACTCTAAGACTACGTAGTGGGCGTAATGCACAAATAAGTTTACAACTGATTTTAGAATACGAATCGCGATTTACTTTTTGTTTCCAACTGCAGTGACCTGACATGAATATAACATTGAGATGGATAGCCCCTGTATTTCTGGACCGTAATAATCGCTTTATCGCTGGGGAGATATTTTGACGAATAGAGTTTGTTTTCCTCTTGGTCCCCGCGAGCAGATGCGAGTTCCCAGCCCTGGAGTGACGTTAAACCCGTTCATGGATCAATTGATGGTCCCTGGGCGTTTTGTTGTTCGAATGTGGGTATTGTACAGACGAATGCGTTTCTGAGATATTTGTCATATTCTTTTTTTCGGATTGATCCTATCCCATGGAAACAAGACCCGGAACAGATTCATTGGAAACTCGTACGTCTCGTACTCGTGAGTACGTCGAGTGACGTGCCTTGGTATTGTTCGAAAGTGGGAGGAAAGTAGGATTGATGTACAAGTTTTGATGAAGTTTTCGGTAATAAACGATTATTTTTGTGGCTGTAGGGACCGAGATGATGATAATGACGTCAGCTCACGCGCGATTACTCCAAGTGATCTTAGCATAGAAACGATTGATTAGCTCTTTCGTTATATTATACGTTGAATAATAGTAATCATGCTGACAAGATTGTCTAAGAGAACCAGGCGTCTAGTTTGTATAACATTCATGAGACCAGCACTCTAGACCAGACCGCTGGGGAGCCGGCACAAACTTCTAAATAGTAATTATTCATAATGAGAAGTGCATATGTATTTTAGAAAGAGGTGTAATACTGTCGTATAATGATATTTATGCTCTTGCCTTTCGTGCGGCTTGTTAGTTTCCGATGACTTATAAGATGGAATTGGGGAAGGCAACACCTCTGCATGAAAACTATGCTGATGGCTTTGTACAAGGAATCAAGAGAATTGTGTTTACGGCCGGTTTATATTCATTACTTTTCGGGAATAGAAGTGGCATTAGAAGTATCGTGTTGGCGCTCAGTACCATCACTGGCCTGACTGCAGCATGTAAACAAAATCATATTACGTTCTGTTTAAACCATCGACTTACAAAAATACAAGATACACGATTTCATATACAACTGTCATTGTAAAGTATTCATGGTTGTACATATACATACTTTCTGCAATGTCAACCTAACGTGTATGATTTTAGGTCGTTTTATAATGCAGATTCCAATTAAAATGTGTTCAAAATTAAAACATGTTTAATTGAATTGTCAACCTTTTGCGCATGTGCTTAACATGATTTTACAAAGAGCTTAATTTTACAGTTGCACACCTTTTCTATGGACGTTTCTGAGACGCTAACTGTACATCTTGATATTTACCTAAATCTATGGTCTAAACGAAAAAAAGCAGCGGCTATTATGAAATTCATTGACGCCATCCATAAAAAAGCAGCGGCTATTATGAAATTCATTGACGCCATCCATAACAATAAATATGTAAAGTCTTAACCGTGAACTTCGGTTTAGAGGCCCGACATAATCCACGTCTATTCTGGGCTCGGCTTCCCCTCCGTCGTAAAACTTATAAATAATAAACAGTGGCAGAACATAACTTGGACGCGTGGCTCTTATGTCCCATACACGTAAAGAGGAAATCGAGGAAGTGCCCACAGATGATTGAAATAGTCTATCAGGTTTTAAAACGTGGTTAATGATATGGTTCTACAATATCGAATGAAAGTTCTCTTCTTGATCTTAGATAATTACGAAAGGCGACATCGCGACAAGCGCACTACACCATTCGGCTGACAAAGCATGGTAGGAAAAGTAATTTCTTCAAACAGTTCCTTAGCAATTTTTGTATAAATGGCCATTTTTTATAATATGAGGGGACAAACGAGAAATCGGAGCCTTTCAACGACTACCGACTCCCATGAACATGAGGATAATTAAGCCGCTACATTGCACTCTTTTTCACCACTCCCCAATGGGACACCGTCTCCTCATCAACCGCACGAAACGTGACACCGTAGGTGTCATTTTATGGCGGTATCAAATGCCTCCCCGGTTTTTTTTTCGCTTCTAATTCTCTTCGCTTCCACAACACAAGTTCAGGTCCACAAAAAAAGAATAAATTATCTTTAAGCACTCTATTTACCTCTCTACCTGATCTACATATCTAAGGTTGGTAGGATGATGATAGGCAGTTATCTCCTTCCTGTCTCATTTAGAGAACATTGTGGGCGTAGGTGTTAAGATACTCAACATTACATTTTTGATGTTTATAAAACATTGGTTTACTTGATTCACTAGACAAAATACGCAGTGTAATCAATATTTCGAAAATGTATATTATTAATTGTAAGCCGTAGTCAAAACAACAAGACATTTGATATCCCATTTCTCACCCTCCGCAATGGAATTTAATACTCAGAAGTATGGAAAATCATTACTCGCTTCGTATTCTCGAACGTTGTTAAAACAAAGCCTTCGATGTTGTCTATTTGAAACGTGTCATATTTAAAACATATTTTGGTCGCATTACTGTTAATGTAACCCTGTACTAATGCAGAGGTTTCAGAATGCATCTATGATTGAAAGTACTTAAAATACTGCTATTCGTAGCGTCTTAAATGTTTGCAAAAATAATATAACCTTCATCAAATTACTATTTGTTTTAATTAATTGAACAATTGTTTATTGATAAAAACTGTCTACGTAGATGCTTTGATTAATCCAGTTTCATAATTAAAATTATAGGCTTATAACGTTAATTAGATTAATATTTCCTAGCTGTGCCCGCGGTGTGCGCCGCTGTGTACGTCTTTTGATATGCATACTTTTATTTTCTTCGGGATAGCAAGGTATCATTAGGTTATTCTAGATAGTCTTTGCCAAGTTTCATCCAAATACATTCGGTAGTTTTTGCAACAGTGAAACATAAAGTATTCTTCTTGTTTATCTCCCATGCTTGGATTTATCTCCATTGCTCGGAAATAACAAAGCACTCATAACTAACACTATTTCACTGTTCTTTTTCTTCTGCATAGGTGTATTAAAGTATTCAATATTAAATAATTCAATGTGAAAATCTAAATAATGTTTAATTTCTTCTATTCTCATGTTATACAAAAGTTGAAGTTCATCGAACCTTGCAGTCTCCACATCTTATAAACAGTATCTTCTCATGTTCGTATGAGATCATTATACCACTGTGCCTATTAATGGCCCCAATTCACTTCTTAAAATGAATCCGTCACGTCCACCCGATGCCCGTACAAATTGTCTGTGCCCCTCCGTACTTTAATTGTCTGTTTTATTTGTAAGGCGACACTAAGACTCCCTCTGTTTTTATTTTACGCTCTGAATTATTTCGGTAATTCCAAACTAAGCCGTCACTTTTCTAAAGCACATTTCAATTCGCTTTGACAGTTGAGAGCGGCTGCGGCCGTTACGATATTTTAGACCATTTGTTACTAGATAGCGCCCTGCGGTTTTACCCGCGTAACTCCGAACGTATTTGTCGTAGCGTCTCGATAAATGGACTATTCGATACAAAAATATTTTTTCAGTTCGTGCCTGTATTTCAAACGAACAAACTCTTCAGCATTATATCATTTGTATAGATATGAAGTAAAAATTAGGCGATTGAAGTTATTTTGCAAGGAGAATAGCCATTGGTTCAGAATAGAGCTGGTAACGTTTCGTGAAGAGAATGAAGCAGTGTACGTGACTAACTTCTGTTGTACAGATGTTTATGGATGTCGTAGACTGGAGACTACAAATCACTCCGAAGAATCGATTATCTTTGTTTACCACAGGTTCGTTTCCAAATCTATCTATATAGCTGCAGAAAATAATAAGCAATGTATAATTTCCGACGGACGATATTAGACACTAGGAATGCGTGTTCCCCCGCTTCGTAAAGCATGTTACCTAAACGCTGACACGGCAGGAAGTAAGTTAATAGATACTTTCGAGATCCAAGAGACGTGAAAGTTTAATTTGGTGGCAATATTGCGTCATTCGTGTAAAAAAGCGACGATCGATCACAGAGTACTACCGGTAAGCGGGTATGCCGCGCGCGTTACACCAGAAGTAGCGGCTTCTAATCACGTCGAGGTCATTTACGTATTATATGTATTTAAATAATTAAATATTGATATATAATCCTTACATAGTGGTAGTAGTGTGATTTGTCCCCAGATTGTTAAAATCATTATTTACAGCTACATAATAACACACATGCGTTACCTTCCTGTATATTTCATTCGTGGATGTTTCGTTTTTTTTTCCTTTTTACGTATCAACAAAAAATACTTGCTGCCATTCAATTGAGCGTGGTATTTTCAGAATCTACTGGTCGGAATGTTTTTTGTGGTATGTGTAAGGTAGGCCTATTTGGCATTAAGCTGTTAGATAACCTAGAAAGTTTAGACGCTATATACTAATATGCCGTGGCAAATAGGAGTGAGTTTGTAGGTACTGCGGATGAAACCGCAGGTCGTTACTAGTACTATATATAAATGAAACAATAACAAGTCAAAATTATTATGTTAATATCACTTAACAAGCTTAAAAGTCCATGTGTGCATGCATGTGCATGCACTAAAGACGTTAATAATGTGCTTCTCACGGCTGATTGATAATTATTGTACATCACTTAACGTTAATGCGTGGTTATAACCAACTTTAAACATGTGCATGCATTTATAATAAGTGTTGAGGTAGGGCGAGTTAATTATTATTATTATCATCATCATCGCCATCGCTTTCCTCGTCGTTAACCTTATCAACATCGTGATCTTCAACAACCCTGGCTCTCGTAAATACAAACCTAGTGATGGACGTGAATGTGTGTGACAGTGCTTATGGACCACTGTTTAGCAATAACCTTGAGATTCGATATATTGAGATTCAGAAAAAAAAAATTAGTGTTCTTTAGATTTTGAAGTAAAACATAACACTAACTGTTGCTGTAAGAGGAAGAGAGAAAGGAAATGTATGATCAATAAGTTACACATTTTCTTAAACCTACAGTAATATACGAATGATTTGTATTATCACTAACTCATTACTGACTTCTTCCTCTCAACTTCTGTTCGCCCACGAGGGCGTTACGGAAAATAATCGCCTCGTCACGCATTCACCAGTTCACTCCCCAAGACAAACGTGCGTAAAATGTTTTATTTCGTAAGAAGAAAGAAAGCTTTAAATAAATACAACCCAGTCATCACAGAATTGAACAATACAACTCGCAATAATATAAACAAATCAACAATTCAAATAAAAGATAAATTTAAACAAACACTTTCCTCAAATACTAATTACAATTTACGTTCAAGCGTTGAGCAGAACAAGATGTCTCCGCAAACTTACATTTACAACACCCTAGCACATCTGTAGTTCTTATGTTGAAAGAGTTAGAGTTTATTTTGTGATTGTTTCGTGTTGGATACGTGTGACGAAGCCGTAGAGATGTGACAGAGATGAGGGGACCGTTTCCGTTTAATTTTCATTTGCAAGTGATGGTAGTCTATATATTTGTACTTTATTATTAACCTTCACCGTAACTTTTATTGAGCTTTTCTTGGATATTAGAGTCAATGTTTTATTGTTTTTGCCATCATGTGCCACGTTATACGTCCAATTATTTTTTTCACACGCGCGCCTTAAATCGATTTTTTAAGGAGTATAAATAACTCCTAAAATTTCTATTATTTAAAGAGATAATAATAATAACATATAAATGTCTTATAAAAAAGACAACAACTATAAACTGATGAAACTTGGTTCACGCCGACAGAATGCCATTCACAATAGTCGATAGCGTCGCGACGCGTCTTATGACGTCGTTAACATGACATTTTTCACACAGTTGTCGACGTTCACTCAGATTGTACATACTATGTATTGATTGACAAAAGTACAAGATACACGATTTCATACAGAACAGTACTTTATTACTTTGAAAAAATCTTTGCAAAGCCATCTAACACGCATGATTTTAAGTTGTTTTACGTGTTGCATAATTTGACACATTTATACGGACGGTTTTTAGATGCTGACAGTGAACCTTGATTCACGAAAGTTTCTTTAGTTCAAATATCAATTACAAAAACTGTTGAAGTAATGTTTTACTCGTATCCGAATAGTATTTTAAACTTTTTGTTTTTATCCGTTTTTATATTGAAACAGAAATAAAGTATATAACACTTTGGATCTGTCAATAAGTGTCACAATCAATAAAGTTTAGAGTGGCATACGCGTAATCCTGCTATTCGTTACTTTGCCTCAATTGCCGTCTCGTTCCCTTCAGGCAAAGAAAGTACAATCGTGAATTAAAAGATCTGACGGCGACATATAATTTGGTGCACATACATAGACAACTGTAGGAATAGTTTAAAGAAGTAAGAACTCAAACGGTACAGGAATAATTCTATAAAACTTTACATTGATTTACAAAACAGACTTAATGTGTGATAGGTGTCACATCTATAAATGTAGAGACTGTCTCTAGAAATAATTTCAATGTCTCTTTAGTTTCCTTTTCGTTAGTAGATATACTTGAATCTTTCACACGGAGTTCGCGACATCCGTAAAGGGAATATAGAACCCTATTCCGAATTTAAAACAGCAAATTTCAAACAAAGCCTTTTAAAACTGGCTTTGAAAAAATGCGTCTAGCCTCACCCTGGCTATCAACAGTGACATAAGGCTAATATGAAAGTGAGGCTCTTGACTTCTACAGCCCCTCTTTGTTCTTATGCGCTGTCATTTCTCCCGTAACAATGATGCGGCTTTCTTTCAAAGATCATCTATTACGAGAAAACAAAGAATATGGGGGAAAATATTTTTTCTAAGTTCTAATGTGTGTATGATTTGTATATTGTTTAGCTAAATTAGGGTTTTCATGCTAACATGTGTCAATGTTCGCTACCCTGACACATGTAGCCTGATAACGAATACTTTTCATATTGCCATTCTTAAAAAAATATAGAGACGGTTGTAATGTAAGTGTAGTCATATTAAATTAACCTACTTACGTGTCAAATTTATAGAGATAACTCTTTAAACTATCTAGAAACTAAAATAACTAAAAGTGAATAAACCAATCAATTTTTTTATGTAGGTGGGAAAGTCGCTCTATGCGGGAATCGAATCCGCAAGTCGGACTCACTTGACCACAACAGGTCATTTTAAAATACCTTAGGAATGACACGTAATATGTCGTTGTTCGTAACTCGGGCCAGGATACGAAACGGGACAATTTACGTAAAGTTACGTATAACCTTTAACGTTCATTCGAAATGGAAATAACTACTCATAAAATTTGTACACAGCTCGTACTAGTAACATACACGAAGTTGAAAGAGATCACCGCGACCAATTATAACGGGTAATGACTAGCATGTGAACAAATGGGTGTAAAAATAGATATCCCCTGCGGTGGTGAACGGGGGAATTTGAACGTCTTAAATAGGACTATTAATGGACAGATCACAAAATGTCTTATTATTTTATTATTATGATATATTCTATCTATATTCAATATGTAGTGTAACATATCTTCTTTATTTGCGTAATAACAATGAAACACCCCAAAATTATGTTAGCCCATAACGGCACAATACCAATAATTAATAAAATAATAATTTTATGTCTGCGTTCGTTAGGACAGGTTCTGTAGGAAAAATCGCAATTTACGTATTAATGTTTTTCATCGACAGCGATGCGCTGCTAATAAATAGAAAAATAATGTATAAATCTCGGATTTATATTCGAAACTAATGGAAGAATTTTTATGATGTTAAGCATATATGTATTCATCAAATTGACATATAAGATATATTTAACTTCAATTAATACCCACGTGAAAGTATAAATGCCATAAAAGATTCCGGCTGCTCGTTTCCTTCTCCCTTTACTTACCGTAACTTTGTAGTAGCTTCGTGGTTTATAGCACCTAGCATGCCTCGACAAATAGACTGTTCAGAACAAAAACATCTTTTCGATTCGGGCCAGTAGCTTCTGAGATTGGCGCGTTCAAACAGAGAGACAAACGGAAAGATACTTGATCTGAGGCTACTCAACTAGCAATATCTAAAACGATACGGCACGATATTTAGGTCCACATCTCAGTTGTCTATTCATGTTTTTCGGCTTTCAATCTTGGGGCAGTTGCTCTTTTTGCCACGTCAAAAGGCTCCTGTTAATGAGTTGAGATGCGAGCGAGTGATACGGTCTCCACGTTCACCTTTCATCTGCCATCTGCCACGTCTGATATCTTTGTATCATCTTGTGACGTTCCTTTTGCTTTCATTACGGGAACCTAGCGTAAAATGTTGTATATTTGTACAGTTTGCAGTTGCTTTCTTGATGTAACCTTACCTACCTACGTACAGGTTGAAAAGAAAATTCAGATTATAAACTGTTGAGCTGGCATAACTTTTTAATATTTTATAATAAGGTGACAAATTTGATGCATTTTAATGATTTATAGCATTGAGGGCGAACGAGGAATCAGAGACTTTTGGGGACAACCGAAGCCCATATACATCCGCATTATTCAAATGGATACTTGTTGCCCTCCTTTCATCACACACTCCAATGGGCCACCGACTAAGCTCAATCCACATAAAAAGTGACAACACAGTTGCCACTCGTACTACGGTGTCATATCAGCGACAGGTACCTCTTCGGCACCTCTCGCTCATATGACATTGCAGCCGTATTAGGTTGGCACGAACTCTTATTTTGCAGAAGTAAATTTTAAATGCATCAACTAGTTTTATAAATTTATTCATCATCATCATCATCAGCCCTTATCGGTCCACTGCTGGACATAGCCCTCTCTCAATGAACACCAAGACGACCGATCTCCTGCTAATCGCACACATCCCGGATATTTCGTTTTCGTAAACGCGGTCTCCACTCCTGGACTTCACTGGCCCATCTCCCATCTGTCCTTCTGAGTTTGTGACCAGCCCATTGCCACCTCAGCGTGCCTTTTCGTTGCGCGATATCGGATACTTTAGTTCTCTGCCTTATGACTTCGTTACGAATTCTGTCGAACAGAGAAACACCCAACATGCCCCACATATAATATTAAAAGGTCCCAAATTAAGATGCCATGTTTCGGCCCTACCTAATCTGCGATGGCCAATCCGCCTGCTCAGCGTGGCAATTTTGAGCATTAACCTTCAGTACACAGCAGTAGAACTCTGCCCCTAGCTCTCGATAGTTCCACTAGTCCTGACCACGGTAGCGCCCACGGTAACGGTTCTACCGTTACCGTGGCCACTACCAAGGGGTGCCAAGAATCTGACCTGGCTACGTATAACGGACGAACGCTCAGACTAGATAAATTTATCGTTATTTGTTAATATGTCAATTCCATGTTTTGATTTGAATAAAATATAAAAGTCTTGTTATACCGGTCGACGAATAAATGAAAAACACAGTATCGTCGACAAGTCGAATCGACAAAACACAAATATACAAGGGTAAGTACTCCCCTACGCAACAGACCGAGGGTACATTTACATATAACAGTCTTAGTTTAAACAGATTTACCTTTGAATTATATTACGAGTTCAAATTATAAAATGATTTTGAAGTAATAACTTCGAATAATTCTATATAACCCATACTAGTTTCATTTACAAGTTAGTTTGTCGTCCAAATTCAGTGGAAGTAATATAATCTGTTGCTCTTGTTTTAAAATCTACAAATATCCTTAATGAAATAATAAACAATATATTTTCTTGTAGGTTTGTTATTTATTCTGTAATTTTTATGTATTGAGAAGATAATCTAGGTTTAGTTTATTCTTTAAATTTATAAGTAAAGTAAACCTGACAAAATCGATTATTTCAATGATGAAATTTTTAAACAAACACCAAGTAGGGCGATGGCTTGCTTAGGGATAATCTTTTTAATTTGGTGTCATAGCAACCAAAATGGATGTTTTGCCGAGTTACATTTAGCTAAAAAGTAACGCGATCAAAGCTAAAAAGCAGAACTTACAAAATAAGCAAAAAATTCTCCTTTAAACTTTTATCACAGACTTTTCTCTACAGCAAGGTACCAGGGCGCCATAAACAAAGCGAAGTGATTCTAATGAAAGTATTACACTAATAAAACTCTTTACACCTTTGAATAATAAACACCCGCGAGGAAAATTGTTCTAGAGATTAAAATAAAACTTTGTCGCAAAGCTGAAATACTTCTGCAAAAGGAAAATTAACACACAGTAAGATATTCCTTTGTTGTTACGAGTATACAAATCTGGTGTAAGAAGCACAGGTACGTATCTTCAAATTATATTCAGAACACAGCTACTCCAATTAGTTGTGCTTAATCAGCATTTCCAAACACTTTTGTTTATAATTATATTTTTTTCCCATTTCATTCAAGAATCGAAAACGATTCATTTATAAACTAGTGTTTGACACTTTTTATTTCAATTGATATGTTCAAAGAGGAATATACCAGAGCTAAACCACCTTATTTTTTTTTTGTTTTTGTTAATGTTTTCTGAAGTCTTAACGACTAGTGTGGGGTGAGGTCTTAAATAAATCAGGGTGTTACGAATAAAGTTCATAAATGAAAAAAACAGCTCTTGTAGCTAAGTTGTGGTACTATATGAAGTGTGTGGAATTAGTCAGGATAGGGTCTCTAGGCACATTACAATATTCATTTGGGTATTATTATTATTTTTTTTTACAGGATAAGGTGCAAACGAGCAGGTGGTAGGTAACTGCCACCGCCCATAGACATCCGCATGACCCGAGGTTATCCATGCGCATTGCCGTCTTTTAATATGTCCTTAACTTAAAAAAAATATTATAAGAGGACAAACGAGCTTTCGGAGCATTTTGATGTCTACAGCCCATAAACATGCCCATAATTGATATGGAGATGTATCGCCCTCCCTTCCTCCTCCCTTCTAATGGGTCACCGGCTACTCACAAACCGTGCGAAACAATACAGCTAAGCTGTTACCTCAAGACGGTATCATGTGACGAGAGGTACCACCCTTATCATGCCGTCCCAATGCAGCACTATCTCTCGCTAAAATTTGTTGATGGGTTAGTAAATGATGTGAAAACACCCCAGACGCTAGTTACACATAAAACGATGATATACGAAACAGTGCATGAAGGGAAATGCTTGCAGTTCCGAAGGTCAGTTCGGGCAGACGGCGCGTAGGTCGTGGCGGCCGCGGAGCGCATACCAATGAGTGCGTGCTGCGCTTACGAGATCCCAGATCAGGTGTCTTAGCGGACAACGAGCACATCACTAGTATTGGACATTGCGTATTCTGTATCTTATATATATCGATGTTATTTTTTTAAAGTCAATGGTTCCGATTTTTAAAGGATTAGTAAAATAGCAACCTTTGTAAATCTAAGGCGGCCGATGAGGGTTTTTGATCTTGTCGTGGCGGTTCTCGTGTTGTCATAAGAGCGACCACAACAAGAAACAAAAGCACTGCAAGATCCAAAAATTGTGATATAAATAATATCTCTGCCTACCTCGTTAGAGTACTGGCGTGAATATTGACATATATAAATAGTAAATAATAATTAATGAATTTGAGGTTGTTATAAATAATATTTATATAGATATAATTACCTAACTAGGGGTCCTATATAAACAATCGGCTTAGTCCGTGAATAACAGGTGCTGGATTGTTAACTTAACAAATTATACACTAGAACCTTCCTCGGGAATCATGACTTGGAGAAAATCGATTGTATACAGACAGACAGCTTTTGCGGACTTTGTATAAAACATGTATTGATATCTAGTAAATTGAGGGTAGATTATGTATACACATTTTTACAGAACATAATGTATACATGTAACAAATCATATGACATTGTCCAGTTCACTAAATTATATCTTCATGAAGATATTCAGACAATACGACGACAAATATTATTTCTATATTCTGTTGTATTTTGACCATGCGAAATGCCTGGCATAGTCCAAGAATAAAGTAACATATCCCAAGCGAGCATACATTTCTTACGTGCACAATCATACGCGAGCATCGCTGGGAGAATGGATGGTACATCAAACGGATCGGGCTACTGGGAATTTCCATCATAAGAAAGGAAAATATTTCTACGAGTGACAGGCGTGCTCCAAGAGGCACTGCAATCTGAGACGAGATGACTTCCGTGCCTTATGTGCGGGTACTTTTAATATGAGAGCACATACTTCGTCTAATAACTTGCCTACCTGCCAACCGTTCCTTGAACAATTCGCTCGTTATGCCTACCTTACGTATATTATAAATACGACTTGTACTTATATCATATTTATTTACTGACAGATTCACACGGATATGGTATGCCGAAACACGGATGTGGTAAATCCTCGAAGGGACTTCGCAATCACTTATTACAATATTCACCTAACTCGTATCTTTACAATGTTGTACAGATTCATACCAAATTTTAAAATTAAATATAGATATAAATAACTTAAGAAAATTAGAAATTAGGAACAAGAATGAAATATAAAAAATACACTTATACATAGGCAGCCAAATATACGACAAGAAATATATAAAACGTACTTATACAAAAGCAAACAAGTACGATAAAGAATATACTTACTTGAAATATATATTTGTTAGTAATAAACAAACATCAAACGGCCGAATAAAAGAAATGCCTCAGCTCAAGGGATGGTTTTGAATACAAGTAGTCGTATAGATCAAGACCCTCTACAAATGAAATAGCGAAGGACAATTTCTCAAGGAGCCCTCTAAGGGACACTCGAAAGAATCGGCCTCCCTGTCGTAATCTTGACGATTATTAAAAGCATATATCTTCAGCTATGCACCCTGATTCTGAGGGTGCATTCCGAATTTTCAAGATTCGTGATTTGTTCTTTTGTTTAGTGTTAGACTAATATAATATAGTAGGTGCTACGCGTATATTGTAGTGTATTTACGTACCTACATTTTGTTTAGGTAATACTTGTGAAAGGACTAAACATGTGTGTGTCTTTTCTACTGTTAATAAAAGCAGTTCTGAGATACAGTCTAAAAACATAATTATAGAGGAGTATAACTGCTTTTGTAGCTAAGTTGTGACCATAGATTTTGGCGTTGAATTAGTCAGGCTAGTGTCGCTAGGCAACTAAAACACGGCGTTAAGATATAATATAAAGGAGTATACATTGCTACAAAAAAAAAATCTTACTCTGGTACAACCCGCAAATTCCACCTGCGATTACATATGGGTCGTGTGAACAGGACACGAATATTTTATAAGGAATGTATAGAAAATATTCTTGAAAGAAACTGTTAGAAAATACATTTAGCCACCGTGCGTGGTCATCATGACCACTTGGCATTACAGTAAAAAAAATTTGAAAACAACACGGAGATACGCTGCCATATTATATTCCGCTGAAGAAGTCTGTAGTCAAACAGAAGAAGTTACCGAACAACATTTGCATAAATTTAAGAAATCAATGACGTCCTCCTCCCCTCCAGTGGCTCACTCATCACGGAAAGGAGGGCACCGCATCTGCATGACAACAATAATGCTGATGTCCTTGTGCGTCGATAGTCGCCATTGCCCCTCTATATTATAAAAAAAAACCATTGTAAAGATTTGTAAAGATGTTTTCTGTCCACTACTGTTTGCTGGACGTAGACCTCTTTCAATGAACACCAAGGCGATCTCCTATTATAATATTGTACGTGTTATAATATTTTTTTCAGCGTAGCAGTTTTATTTGCAGCGTGTCGCAAACGGCACGCCAGTGCGCTCTCCCCGTTATTTTTATCCTCGTTCCTTCATTCTTGCTTCTCATTAACGTTTCCACTCATTCGGTCATTTATCTTGGCGTAAGTTGTGGTGCTACTTACGGGGAGTGTTTTCTTAAAAAATGTATATTTAAATGAACTGCACATAAAATCTCGTATGCTGTTTTACCAGCACGTTTTACCGTTTTGGAACTGTGTTGTTTTTTTTTATTTTCCAGGGATTCTTTGAGTTTTAATTTACAATGAAAATATTTTGTACTTCGTAATTGTATCTTACATTTAGCAAATAATTTTTTAGACTATCGAATTTTAATAACTGCAGGAAATATACTAGAAGACACAAAAGTCTTCGCTCGACCGGTGAACTATTATGGCAAATGCAGTAGCATCGCCAACAATAGCAAATCCCTCTAAAAAAGAAAGAATATTCTTAATTATATGGAATACAAATTATTTGGGACATTGCCGGACCATAACACAGACTGTTCAGCTTACATTAAATTACTAAAAAAATATTGCTTATCTAGACCTAGATGATAGGTATCCTATAATCCACATCTGTATATGTGACAGACTTAAGGGACTGGCTAATCGTCAATGGCACCTTGACGGCTCATGATTTACAATCACCCACTGTTGTGGGTATTCGGTACTTCCAAGTGTCGCAAGTCCCACACACCACACAGGGCCAGTGATCATCGTAAATAGGTTTCCCCGTGACATGACACCGAAAGGAAGGCTGACGATAGAATATTTGTTCATCATCACCATCGTTATCAGCCCTTATCGGTCCACTGCTGGACACAGGCATCTTTCAATGAACGCCAAGACGACCGATCTCCTACTACTCGCGTTTACCCCGGACCGGTTACTGCACGGAGATCGTCTTCCCACCTGCTGAACGGTTGTCCAACTTCTTTTTCCTAAACGCGACCTCCACTCCAGAACCTTACTGGCCCATCTGCCATCTGTTCTTCTGAGTGTATGACCAGCCCATTGCCACTTTAGCGAGCTTATTCGTCGCGTGATATCGGATACCTTAGTTCTCTGCCTTATGACTTCTTTACGAATTCTGTCGGACAGAGATACACCCCACATAGCACGTTCAGTAGCCGTTGAGCTACCGCAAACTTGCGAACCAGTCCAAGTTCATCCTTAGCCCATTAACACTGGGAGGATTTCATTTTGGCTGTGCAACATTTCCTGCAATCCCTCAAAGGATTCGGCCAACACAACCATATCGTCGGCGAAACGAAGATATGAGAGGTACTCGTCGTTAATATTTATGCCGTATTCCGCCCAATTTAAAGCCTTAGAGACGTACTCCAAAGCACCAGTGAACAGTTCCGGGGAAATAACATCCCTCCCGTCGCACTCCTTTATGCAATTGGATTTGACCTCCCGGAATCAGAACGGACATAAAACCATCGACGGGCGTCATTCAATACTCTCAGTACTTCGACGTATCACTAATCGACCTGACATCGCTGTAAAGTTTTCAGAACAGCCCAGGTTTCGACAGAGTCAAACGCTTTTTCATAGTCCACAAAGGCAAGGCGTAGCGGCTGATTGTACTCATGTGTCAATGTTCTTGAGAATATCTTGTAAATATGGCCAAGAAGTGAAATTGGTCTGAAATTTTGAATAGGTGATTTGTCACCCTTCTTGAAAACAAAACAACGTCACTTCCAAGCCATGCTTTCGGAGGTACGCCCCGCTGAAGTACAAAATTAAAAATCTTTTTAGTTCTCGTAACATAGGTTCGCCTCCTACCCTAAGAAGCTCGACTGCAGTTCCGTCCTTCCCCGGAGCCTTTCCCTGTTTAAGCTGCGCAAGATCTAAACTAATCTCAATCACTCGGACTCACACACACTCACACAGCTGTCGTCCGGAAAATCGCCTGTCGTGTCAGGCTTGAACGCGGATCGTTGTTCAGGGTATCGGGATGAGGAGCGTGCGACGTATATAACTTGCTATAGAAAGCTTCGCTCTCAGATAAAATCTCAGGCTTACAAGAAACGGTAACCCCAGAATCAGTCCTAACCTTTGTCAGATGACTTCTTCCAAGCTTCTCCACAAAAACCTTCGATCCCCTATTCTACACAATCACTCCGGTAACCCGTTGCATATTTCACCAGCCAAGGTCTCGGCGTATTAGTTTGCGGATTTACCTAGAAAGAAGTTTGACATCGGCAGACGTAACGTCTTGTGTGCTCTGCGTTCCCTCAACCATGCTCAGTCCAAACGTCTCATCTGAGAGTTTAGCTTACCTGCTCGTATACTGACTCTTACATTCTCCTGCACCCACGTTCCGCATGCAACCAATCACGCCACTCATGGTCTCGTCAATTGCCATATAGTTTCCGACGTATCTACGGCATCGAACCGGTTTTTTAATTCCAGTTGGATTTTTTCGGTACCTACCGTGGTTTGCCAATATTTGTTAGTAGGTATTAACTAGTCATCATAGTAGACTCAGTATTTCAAGAGATATGATGTTTGATATAGGTTATTTATAAAGATGCCTATTATTACCTATAAAATTAAAATAATAACATAGTAGATGCGTACCTATATGAAAAATATCCCAAATATATTTACGTAATTATGTGAATTAATCATACACGCA
>JAFELO010000540.1:3215-39861 GCA_017140195.1 Eumaeus atala | reverse complement strand
CGATGTCCATTATATCTCCTCACTTCTGTTAACCGCTTGTAATGTACGTGAATTTGTTAGTTTCTTTATAGTTATTTATATAGCGGCAAACGAGAAATCAGAGCATTTTCACATATACCAACGCCCATAACTCGCCACTACGATTCGCAGTCCGGTAAAAAGAGCTAATGTGTCCTCAGAATCAGTAAATTACTGGGGAGCAAATTAGACAGCGGTGCTTATTGACAACTACCGCCGCGCATGGATATTCGCATAATTGTCATGCAGATGCGCTGCCCACTTTAACTCCTCCCCTCTAAAAAACCTAATCATCTTATCTGATGTTTCTATGATCATCATCAGCAAAATAAATTTATTTCAGTTGCGCTGTCGCGTTTCGTGCAGTTTGTGAACGAAGGCGGTCAACAAATATGTATAAGAATGTCGGAAAGGAAGGATATGTCGAAAGGCTGCAACAGCTCGTTTGCCTTCTTATAGCAACAACAACAACAAATCTTCACGTCATGTCCCCAATGGAGTAGGCAGACACACAAAACTATATACATTAAAGGAACACATCTGCAACCTTCTGAAACATTCAATTTGTGCTGTTAATTTCGTGAATATCATTAGCCTAGTTAAGCGGCTACTGGTCGCTAACCACTGAAATCGAGGCTATCTGATATTCCATAAATGCAATAAAACGCGATGGACAAGATCGTCGTGCAACAGCTAGTAATTACACAAAGTATATCAAATCCTAAAGAAAATTTTGTATGTACGAAGAGTTGGGTCACCTACTGGTAAGTGAACACCAACGCCCACAGGCATCTGCAACATCAAAGTTTCCAAAACTTATCCTTAAAAAAACCGAAACTTAATAAGTAACGAAATAACAATAACAATAACAGTTATACTTGGTTCTCTGATTCATATGTGAACGCATTGCTCGATGGAGTGAAAGAGATGACTTGTTACGCCCACTCGCTCGCAGGCTCCGCCCATTCGGAACATTACTATGACTCGTAACGTTACCATGACGATGACGTTATCATATGCCGTCATCTTTATAGTAACGTTACGACGGTGTAATGTATGATACATTTCCGTGCATGCGTTTTCGATTTACAAGACTTTATCACGTGAAAAATAAAAATTGCTCATATGTTTTTATCTTTTTTCCAGGTAATGTAACTATTGTATGTGATACGGCCTTACTGTTACTTATGTATTCGACAAATAACGGACACTTAAAAGTTAAGGTCCTGCGTCTAGACTCTTCGGCCAGGTGGTGAGTTGGCAAGTCTTTAAAAGGATTTCGAAACTTATGCTTTCCTCTCACAATTTCTTACTTTTAATTTTTTTACACATACCATGTACTGTGCGATGTTCGATAGACGGTATATCGTGAACGAAATCGCTTTCCGTCAGCGCACTTGATGGAATATTAATGAAAAATTTAAAACCCCTCTGGACTTACCTGTTTAGTAAGAGGTGCCGGTACAGAGGTATGTCTCGCTCATATGATACCACCTTAAAACAGATGGCTTAGTACTTCATGTGGCTTGTGAGCAACCGCTGAGCATTGGAATGGATGGGGGATGGGATGAGGCACGGCAACATATCTGGATAACTATAAACCGCAACCGTAGTCATGACCCTGATTGCCGGTTTTTTATAGTATAGGAGGTATACAAACGAGTAATCGGTATCTTTTGACCACTACCGACGCATATACGCATACGAGTAATTGTAGTTATGCAGATTTATTGCCCTCCTCTTCTTTTTCCCTCCAATAGACCACTGGCTACTCACAAACCGCATAAAACGCGACAGCCTTACTGTCACTTTCCAGCGGTGCGATTTGAGAGAGAGAGGTACTTCCCCGGTCGTGCCCGCCCAATTCGGCTACAATACAACGTGGCACTACCTCTGACAACGTATATAATAATTAACTTAAAATTATACGAAATACAACAGCAGTTTCACCATATTTTGCTCTGCTGATACAACTGACAGATATACAGACAGACAGAGACTTTCATAGTCCGACACTGCTGCAGTACATTAAAAACAGTCTTTTAGAAAGCTCGACGACATTTGCGGATAAAACACGCTAATATTTTGCACTATCTACCAACACTTTTAAAATTTGAAATATTTTTTATACAACAAAAAATATTTTTCATGAGAGTGCACCTTGCAGCTGACTATTGGCACCCCTTCCCTTTGTTTGCATAACTTGCTAAAACGCACCCCTAATAATGAAAACCTGAGGGAAAATTCGGGAAAACTCATAATAGGGGAACTGCACGTCCGTTAACACAAAGGATGTTTGACAATACTCGAAAAAAAAATCGCAGTCTTGCGGATAATTTTTTATTAATTTTAATAAACCCTTCACAATTTTTAATTAAAAGCAAAGTTATCTTTTGCATAAATATATCCCAGTCCAAGTATACGTGGCTAAAAGCAAACGTACTTTACGATATATTGAACTTAAGGGCGTATTGTTACATATGGAAAGGCGAAAAACGGGAGCCAAAATATCGTAGAGAGCGAAAGTTTTTCAAATATTAGGTTAAAATATGATTTTATAAATATCTTTTCGAATGTATCTCATATCATATCTCTATCAACGGTTCGACCCTAGCCCGGATTTAAAAGGAATAACTTTGTTTTTTATATGAGGGGGCAATAGGCGGCATTTGTGACCACCGATGCCCATTTTTTTTTCCACAGTTTTCTTTCTTCACACTAAGCCACAATAAGCGCAATAATCACTAAACGCGACAGCATAGCGATCAGTGGTCTAATGCGGGTCACGTGAGCGAGTCGTGCCGTCCCCGGTCGTGCCCGCCCAATTAGGTTGCGATACGTATTTACCTTATTTCACAACAGAATATATAAACTGTGATAGCCCGTGTCATCCCCCTGTATACACGTTGTAAATTTAAAGGCCGGCGCTTCTCAAATTGTGTGAAATACAAACTTATGCAGATTCAACACAGATGTCGCCCTCTCCCTTCGATATCGTATGGAGATTAAAATGGAGAACCCGCCAGTGTTTATCCTTAACTAAGTTACATGATGGTGGGAGGGGGGCAGCCGTCCCCACCATTTAGTGGGAAAACCTAAAATATTCATGGAAAAAATAATTTTTGTTTTTGCTCGTAAGTGCGTTTGCATATTCTGCAGTTTAAAGTTTAAATTTTTAGGGTTGATATTGCTGCCTACGTCATCAGGGAACTGGCGCGAAGATGTGTTGTTGTTGATATTGCTGTATTCATTCAGGAAGAAGTAGTTCCATGATGCATAGGACGAGGTAGTGCCATGCATGGTGCATGACACTACATCCTTCTATGCAACGGAATTGGGCCAGCACTACCGGGGAAGTACCTCTCACTCAATACCGGCATTTTGTGTGGTTTGTGAGTATCCGGTGACAGATTGGGGGGATGATAGAGCTATGCGTCTGCGCAACAATCATGCGAATGTCCATAGGCGTCGGTAGTCATCAAAAAGCTACGATTTCTCTTTTGCCGCCTTACGCTATTACAAAAAAACCGGCTAATTCGGGCACGACACAAGTTATTCTTTGTTAAAATATTAATGCGCGAGTATTACAAATAACGAGTAGTTGGTGCCTTTTTTGAGTGTCCCGACGCCAAAAGGCCTCCATATAATTGATGCGTCGCACTCAAACGGGCCGATACCTACATCTCTCTATCGTCTATATCGTCTCGTGCAATTAATTAACAAAGTATGAGTGTTAGTGTGTCAGCTATGCTGGTATGTCATCACCCCGCGGTTTCACCCGCGTAACTCCGGTACTGTGAGTCGAAGCGTCATGGCATATGCACTAGCCTATAGGCCCATAGGCTATGTGCATATACCAAGGCTATAGCCTTTCTCGATAAATGGACTATTGAACATAAAAATATTTTTTAATTCGGCTCAGCGGTTCCTGAGATTGGCGCGTTCAAACAAGTACTTCAACTTTATATCATAATGTACTATAAATTTCTTTTATTCTCTGACATACATATGTATATGACAATACCAAGTTACTTGATAGTGATCTGGCAACCAAACCAATACTGATCAATTAACCCAAACCAAACGCAATAACTATCAAGACAGGCTTTAGGTTACACCATCACGCTACGATAGAAACGAGCGGAGATACGCGAGTAACGCCGGGAGACGCTACGAGTGTGAAATAAACAGATTTAAATTTATATAACCAGTAACCTCTAAAATTGTAAAACAAGTGGATATCCTCTCATCCTTCATGTAAAGTCGGTTAAAGTCTTGTCAATATTTAAAGTACAATTATAACTTCCATCTAAGTTTACGTAAAACGTATTTATTGCGTTAAAAGTGTACATGCCACAATACGCAGTGTTGCACACGTATTAATGGCCAAAATCCCGTCCCATGTTATCATTTATGGGACAGGTAGGCTCATTATTTATTTACGCGTGCGTAAAACTCTCCCCTAATTTGGGTAATTATTTGCGAAGGGAATCCGCTTTTCAAATATTAAAGGTATATTCCCTTGGATATTCGAGCTGTAGTTATGATGCGTTAAGGCCTTTTTTAAAACTGAACATAAAAAGGTTCCTTTCCCTAAATATTTTAATGTCCTTTTTCATGTATAACTAAATATTACTTGTACTAAGACCCAGAATCATGTAGTCGATGATCGGGAAAGCGAAGTATTAGCTAAACGTCAGTAAGATCTAGTGCTAATTGCTGCATTGTTGCCAGCGGACCAGCTTCCTGAGGAGGTACATCGTACACGAATGATACAGCCTTAAAAATGATGACTATGCTTTTGGGGTTTCTGTAGGTTGTCCTAATAACTTATCTGGGGATGGGTGAATGGGAGCAACGCATCTACTTAACCACTAATCGTGTAGATGTTAATAGGCATCGCTAATCACCACATAGCTCCTATATATAAAAAAATATGATATACAAAAAAATAATATGGTGGGAGGACAGGATGCATTCACCTAGTCTTCGTATTGTTTTTCTGCCTTTATCGTGATTTTATAGGATCCGAATACTTAGAACTAAGATTTTACGAGACCGGAAGAAAAGTAGTATAATTCGAGAGAATAGATGGCTCTTTGGCACGTATACATCGGCTCCTAAAGTTTTTAAGAACAAATTTTAAATAAGTAGTTAATTTGGGATGACAACATAATAAAAAGACAGTATATATATTAACTAAGTGGTGAAAGCGTTTTCTACGTAAATTATATTGTGTAAACTCTATACATGTTAAATCATGTGAGACCAAAATAGTAAATGATTATTTTTTAAATAAGATGTTATTTTTCTACGGAACTGATTAGTGATTTATATTTTACTCATGAACTTCTATTGGAATATAAATACTTAAAGTGATTATCATTCCAAATGTAAATTTTGAAATAAAATAAAATTAAAAATGATTTCACTGAAACTAAAAAATATTTCAACCTAATTATAAAATTAAGAAACCTACTGCAAAATATTAAAAACACAAATATATTTATATATCCTCCAGCTCACAGACGTTATTCTAAGATGTTCAACTGGAGAGTTGAGCACTTCAACAATTTATTTCACTTGGATATATAAGAATAATAATTATGACTATGTAAACTTTGATATTTATCTTTATCGTATTATTTTTAAGGACTTGAATAATTTTATTTATGAAAACTTTGAATCTTATGTTAGCAAGTACAATCATTATTATAAAGAATTTTTAAAAACATGTGACATTACCGAATAATAATTTATCTAAAAACATAATAACTATAAACATTTTTTTCTTGACCAATGAACTTATTATAATGCATCAAAATATTGCCGGATTATTAAATAAATCTGTCTATCTACATGCCTCTTTAAGTGAGTTGAACATTTTGTGAACGCAGGACTTGAAACTCACTTATCTGTTCATAACTATAAACTAGCAGCATGCAGCAGCATGCTACTGTAGAAAAAATATAAAAATAGGTGGATCATGCATGTTAGATAAAAAAGGGCTGATGTGGACAGAAATTCCTGTAACAGCTAAATTATCAACTGCAGGTATAGTGGAATGTTGTGCAGTTGAGCTGTCTAACCTTAAAACTGTCATTATATGTATGTATGGAGTACCTAAATTCAGCAATATAAGTATATTTATCTATAAATAACAGCAAGTATTACAAAAAATACACAAAAAATTACAATAATTTTATGATTGCCGGAACTTTAATATAGATGTTATGAGAAAAAACAAAGTAACGCTAGATTTTCAATGTATTTTGTTAAGTTTTGATTTAAAATTGGCACTCAATAAGCCAACTAGATATATCAGTAACACCTGCATTGATAATTTCGTACATAATTTTAAGAGATACAGAAGTGATAGAATTATGTGATCACACAGCACAGATTTTATATTGTCCCTTTAAGAGCTTACCACTGATGAAGTATTGGCGTAAGGAACAACGCGATTTTTACAAAGAAAATATTTTAAAATTTAAAAATTGTCTTGAGAGTTTTACATCTAGTCAACTATATACTAAGTTAGACTCTAATCAAGTTTATGACAACTTCATAGATATGTTTCAATTATTCTATGAACTCTGCCTTCCAATTAGGTTTGTTAAGATACCTGTGTGCAAAAAACAGAAATGGTTTAAATGAAATTGGAAATGGAGTTAAAATATGTTGTTGTAATAATGATATATATATATATATATATATATGTATATGTATATATATATATATATATATATATATATATATATATCATTATTAAAAATCTCAAAAATTCGAATGGTGTAGGTACTGACAGATTATCGACCAAGGTAGTAAAAGCGGTTAGTCCTAATATATCTGCCCACTTAAGCTTTATCTTAAATTTATGTATTGAAACTGGAACATTCCCAAATAATTTAAAACTATCCTACTCGTATATTATAGCCCTTTGTCCTATAATATCAAAATTCTTTGTAATATATTATATATTACAAAGATTTCTTTATAAGAAATCTTTATATAACTATTTAGAGTGTAATGACATTTTATGTATAGAACAGAAAGGTTTTCGCCGAGATAAAACGATAAATATGGCTGTATACGATTTACGAACATGATAACGATTTTTTGTCAACGGTCATACTATGACCCAAGCTTTTAACTACGTGGATTGATTGAAATTTGAGGTTTACGGCGTTAGAGGCAATGTACATAATTTAGTGGTATCATATATATCAAATAGATTACAATATACAGCTATTAGCGGTTTAAATAACAAAACACATACAGAAGAAATATATTTGTCTAAAGTACGTTCTTTAATTTATGGTGTGCCACAGATATATATACATAAATGATTTCCCTAGGTGTATAGACAAACCAATGACTCTATTTGCTGATGACAGCTATTGTTATAGCTTGTAAGGACATTATAAATTATGAGTATGACATTAATAAAATATTGACATCTACTATTACATGGCTTGACAATAATAATGTTAGAACCAATTTGGACAAAACAAAAATTATGCACTTTAATCAACGACATTTAATTTCAACAATTAATATACAATATCATAATAGTAAATTTGAGAATATATGTAGCGACAAAACTCTTAGGATTAATTTAACTACAAACTAAATTGGAAATTACATATTGAAGAATTATCTAAAAGAATCAGTAGTTATGCCTTTGCTATTTTGAAGCTTTCTTTAGTTTTAGACATAGATGCTTGTCTTGTCGCTTATCAGGGTATGGTTGCGTCACTCCTTCGCTATGGATTTATATTTTGGGGTAACTCTACAGACATCGGAGTCGTGTTTCAAATGCAAAAACGCTGCATTACGGCAATGTTTAAGATGCGGCCAACTGAAAGTTGTAGAGAAATCTTTATTAAACATAACATTCTGTCACTTCCGTCCCTGTACATATATGAATGTTCAATATTTGTATGTACTTATTCTTATTTATTTCCAATATTTACAGATATCGTTTCACGCAATAGGAGAGGTAATAATAAAGTTTACGTAATCAGTTATGAGACTAAATTGCTCTCTAAAAGTATCTTAAGCATGGCACCAACATTTTCTAATGAACTACCTGTGAATATTAGGAAATCAAGCAACGACATAAATTTTAATTTCTATTTAGAAACTGTTACTATAGCGTCAATGAGTATTTAACAGACGTTACAAAGACGATTTAACTTTTAGATACTATCATTGATCTCATTGACCATATACAGGTCTAAAGCATTTTATACCTTAACACTAAATAATTTTGGCTTAATTTAATTGATTACTGAGAACAAAATTATCATAATTCAATAGATGATAAGACATTTTGTATTTGCATGCTAATTACTGATAGCGAAATGTGATAATACCAAATGAAATACTTTTAACAGTGTATGTACTTATCTACTTACAGTTCCGGCAAGTAAAAATGTATTTATTTATTTAACTAATGTATTTATTTCTCTGACGGTCTATCATAAGCTGAGCAAACTTTTAAAATTTTACAATTTATTGATATTGCTACAGATGGTGCCTCTTCAGACGGCGGCGTTTTAATTTAATGGAATATTAAAATACTAAAAACAGTATCGATTAAATCGTTAGACAAGTATTTTTCTTCTCCGAGGTGTAACTAAGTAAGGCCCCATCTCCCAACTCCCATCCCCTATTTATCCCAGTGTAGAGAAACTTAACCAACGAATTTTATGTTCCACCTCTCCGCAGTGTTTCCTGATCGTGGCATTTTGTCGATTTACCACTCCACTGTTACACCACACGCTCCTGGGGCACTGCCAGTTATTTACCATAACTGGAAGAGGTCAAATCGACTAATAATAAATACACAAAAAAAGACGGTCCACAATTGTATGGAGCGAAGGCCTGCTCTTGCACGAGTATTAAAAGAGGAATAAATCATTTCACACGATTCTGATATTTGAAAATCAAGAGTGCGTCTTAATTATTAGACACTTCCACGTTAAATAACACTACCGATGACGACATTTTGATATTGGTAAAATGAAAAATTGTCAATATATTGTAAAGCTGAAAATAGTTTTTTTCGTTTATTTAATTGTTAAGGAAATCTACGTATTTTTTTCTTTACATAAGGTATAACATGACCCGTGATATATGACCATTAATAACTGGGCCCGGATTGTTATGTTAACAAACTATCCATTAAAACATTTATCGAAAATCGTTCTATACATGGGAATGATTGAAGACCGCACGAAAATCCGTTTAGAGAATTTTGACAAAATCGCATACAGCTTTTGGGGACAATAATATGTATAGTAACCACACTTGAAATTGTCCGTTTCCTTTGCTTCACCGTCTGTAACGATATCTGGGAACAAACAAAGCGTTAAACTTTGCTCACCTTCTTTTATAATAGTTACACAGCACATAGACGTCTCGGAAATTGTGAAATTCCCACAGGAGCAGTGGAAAGTTATGCAAAACTTTGGTGTAGTGAAAAAGTCGCTGAGAATATTTTATGGGAGAGGATTTTCTTGAAAAATGTGCAAGAAATCTTCCTTAACTATATTTTTTATCACAGTACAGGTGAAAAATGGTCCATCTACTTGTTTCAGACCGTTTAAGATTGAATATTGAGAACAGCCCAAGGGTATGTTTATTATTTCAGCATTAATTGATAAAAATATGAACACAATTATAATACTCAAACATTTTGGTAAGATAGTACGACTGGGAAGGTAACTCCCCCTCGCACGATTCTTGCGCAAAGTGATGATCATGTGTGTTTATTTATATGATTATGTGTGCTTTCGCATTTCACGCTGCATATGAATTGTTATTAAATTTTAACTTAAAGTACGTGCGCAAGGTTAAAGAGGTGAGCATCTACAAATAAATTAAAAAACCGAACTTTAGGAAATTAGTGGCGATAGGGATTCATTTAAATATTAATTTATTAGATTGCCAAGCTAACATAAAATTTGACATCAACTTTACTGTTTTAGCCTGCGGTGTGTATCGAGCAATTCTTTAAACATTAGTTACCTATTTTAAGTTAAGAAAAATAAATCAAAAGTACTCAGTCAATTGGACAATTTTAGGGAATGAAGGTATCAAAATATGCTTAGAAGACATGTAAATGAAAATCGTTTGGCTATCCAGGTAAATTTGCATATATTAAAGCCTTGTTCAATTATATAGTACTATGTTAACACTTAGTTTTCTATTCATCGTCCCATATGATGTAAGTCCACATAATATGTAGACAGGAGACAAAAAAGTAATCCTGTGTCCGTATGTAATTTATAGTGATGTCTATGGGCGTTGATAGTTATCAAAACTAGTTTGCCCCTTTAAAAAAAGAAACGATTCCTTTTATCGCAAAATTTCCAAGCGAACATAATGGTAAGAATAGTTCCAGCTACATTTATACAAGTATTTAGCAGCTAAACCCTAAAACGTAAATCCTTAGCAGGGGTTTCCATAGTAGCCAACATAGCTCTTTGTACGCTATATTAGCATTTAAGGGTTATCGCCTTTTGTAGGCCTTTAATCGGTTTGTGGCTGAAGCATGAATTTGAGACCACGTGCCATTGGTACCTTTAAATTTCGCCAGTTGCAAGTCATAAGCGGCGGCGTTTTAACTAAGTGTTAATCTCTTAAACACTTTTGCCTCCTGTATATATATTATGTGTACTTACATCGTGTGGGACGATGAACGAAAAAGTAAGTGTTAACATTGTACCATATAAATGTACAAGGCTTTAACTTATGGCTATAAATTAACCTGGATAACCAAACATTTTTCATTTATATGTCATCTAAGCATATTTTGATACCTTCATTCCCTAGAATTGTCCAATTAACTGAGTCCTTTTGGTATAAGTCATGTCCCGTGTATATTTTTCTTAATTTAAAATAGGTAACTAATGTTTAAAAAAATACTCTATACACACCGCAGGCTCAAACAATAAAGTTGATGTCAAATTTTATGTCAGCTTGGCAATCTAATAAATTAATACTTAAATGAATCCTTATCGCCACTAACTCCCTAAAGCTCGGTTCTTTAATTTATTTGTAGACGCTCATCTCCTTAACCTTGCGCACGCACTTTAAGTTTTATTACTCGGGCTCTCTTTGGGCACAATAGACCGAGACGTATGTTGAAGTTATAGTGATAGCTCCGTTTAAAGATGCCTTTCTATGGTGTATTGTTCTGTCGAAGATTGCACTTTACGGACGCCTCCGACCTCAACGTATCGTATACGTAATTGAGTTTTATACTCGCTATTTTAAAATGTATGCCCATTTCATATGTTCCTGGTAACTTTATTATAATTAGTGTATCCTGGATTTTTTGAATTTAAATAAAATATTAATTTCATTGGATCAGCTTAGCCTCAGTTGCGAAAAATTCTCGAGTTAGTGGTGGAGTGCACCGTGTCCTATTTCAGAAATAATTTCTACTTGTCTAGTATAGGGCAAGGTCGGGAAGTGTACTCCACGGCATGAGGGAAGGATTTTACGGTTTTCAAGTTCATATAAATAGTACTGGGCCATAGTATCATTTGTGGCGGTGAAGTATGACTTAATTAGCCTTTCTTGCATGATATTAAATAGGCCACCTACCTCTATCTTCCTAGGAACGTTTGGACAAGGCCATCTCCTGCTACGTGAGTCACTTTTTTTAAAGGGTCGGGATGTGTAATAAAGGCTGATTAATTTGATTAAAAAGGTATAGCTTAGACATTCAAGTAAACCTAACTGTAAAATTTAAATTTAACTTACTCCTTAAAAGGACTTCGGTGTATCAGATCTGTACACCAGTCGTCATTTACCGTCCGGCCGGTATATATTTAACTTTTCTTTTCTCCAATAAACACAAATTCATCTCTTATATTTCTGGTACAAAAATATAAATGCAACATCAAATTACAAACACCATTTATATTCATTTAATCCGTACCATGTACGAGTTAAAAATTTAGTAGGGGATTTGTACGAAAAGGCACTTATTTATGGTAAATTAAAACAGTCCAAATGGAGGGCAGGTGTCAACCCCATGTCGCGGCGGTGTTTTGTCACGGGCCCCATCTATAAATCTGGTATCAGGTGCACAGGCCCAACGAGTGTGCAGTATATGTTTGCTGTGTATACAATCTAATACATGCAGTTGAATGATGTTGGGATGTGGTATATTATTTATTTGTGTTGTGATGCAAAAAGCGACATTGCACTGGAACGAACGACGCTTATGTTATTAAAACGACGAAATAATTAAAATCGACAAACCCAATGACCATTTAAATAATTTTTTTCCTAAATATATGTTCCAACTCATGCTATTGTATTTTATTAAAGATATTGCAGTAATGTATATCGTGTAAATGTATTTAAACTTCCTTTAGTTTCCATTAGAAAGTATTATCAAATTAATCAGTTGTTTAAAAAAGTATCGAAGATAAAGATCGCCCAATCGTTATAAATGTTAGGTTTCATTAATATAGTGACAAGGATGGATGGATGCGAGTATAAGGAGATCGGTCGTCTTGGTGTTCATGGAAGGAGGCCTATGTCCTACAGTGGACCGATGTGGGCTCATAATGAATGTAATGATAAGATATTCCACTAGTGAATATTTTCATAGTGTTAATAGTTATATCCGGCAGAATCTTCAAACATCATTCTTAAAGTGTATCCACGTTTCTATCCTATGAGGTTCCGATGTCCCAAGTAGTTTAACACTGCAAACAAACAAATTGGCTCCCACAACTGTTTACTCTTCGCCTCCCAAGATATTGTCGCTAGTCCCACGTCAAACAGCCGAGAAATCCCTCAACGCTACCAAATTTCTTGTTTGTCCTCTCTATTCTTGGCAACGGCATAAAATCTAACTTGGGCCGTGTTAATGGGCACGGTGAAGTCTGGAGGGTTCCGGGATTTATAGACCAGTGTTACATGTAGTTAATTTATAAGCGCTAGCGGGTGAAATCACGTAGAAGTCTTATCTGTGATTTAGTAGCACGATGATTAAGATTTCGTTGAGTTATTTGATAGGAACTATAAACTTTAGGTTTTCCAATATGAGTGGGAGTAATATGAAAATTCAGGCCTACGGTGAAAGCAGTATGGCGCTTTAACACCAATCTTGAATGGCTTATACTACGAATTTAATGTTTTTTTTTTTGACTTATAATGAATAAAGAAAGATTATTGTTTTAATGAAACCTAATGGTCAGCATTCTATTTTTTTGAAGACTATATGTTTTCTTCATAAACATAGTCTTTTCACCGAGGCCTTACACATTCATAATAAACTAACACAAGACTAAAGGTATATTAATAGAAATGCATATGAAGGACGAATACAAAAGGAATTAGGTTGGAGAAAACAGGTACTACAGAACAAGAAAGAAAAGTTAACTAATAATCATTTTGAGTTGACCAAGATTAATTTTACTTGTATAATCACTTATTATTACAACGTATATACCTCAAACGGATATATTAAAGTGACATATAGTGAAGTGCGAATCAGAAACCGCTATCTCTCATGACTTGTTCTATATAAGGACAATGTACTGGAGTCCTATCGACGTTATAAAATGCACCTGTTATACGCGGCCGCTGTGATTGCTACATATAATTGAATTACACACAGCAAGATATACGATTTCATCAGTAGACTTATAGTGCGGACTGTTACTCTATTATGAAACGCTACCCATTGCTAATAGTTGTGCGTGATCACTCACGATAACACGCAAATATAAAGAATATACCTAATTTTTTATATTTGCGTGATATCTTCATCATCATCATCATTATCTGCCCTTATCGGTCCACTGCTGGACATAGGCCTCTTTCAAGGAACGCCAAATCTCTTGCTACTCGCATCCATCCCGGACCAGCTACTGCTACGTAGATCGTCTTCCTACCTATTTTTTTTTAACGCGGGGAAACGCATTTACACGCCTTGTGGCCCTGGGTGGGGTCCAGTGGTGTGTGGGACTCGCGGCACATGACAGTGCCGAATACCCACAAACACCACCGCGGGTGCCATCAGTGCCGCCCTTAGTGAGGCGCCCCTGAACAACAAATCATCAGGACACCTCAACGGCTAGTCAGCCCCCTAAGGGACCAACTCCACCTCCATAGATGGAGTTGTCCCACACTCCAGGACAACGCCACCTACTTTAAGACACTGCAATGGGGTGAGGTTCCCATCCTCGCCCCTTGCCCCATCTGCAAAAGCGCCACCTCCTGTTGCTCTTAGGTCCCCTCTTCTTATAAGATGGGTACCGAGAGCGATTCCTCCTCCTGATCTTTAAGCCCCCTCTTCTTATAAGAGGGATGCAAGGATCCTCCTCGGTTCAATCGGCTTCGTCTGGGTTCGCTCCAAGCTACTAAGTCCCACCGCCACGACAAGGCTTGAACCTTGATGAGGATCGTCTTCTCACCTGGTGAACGGTCGACCAACACTTCGTTTCGGCGCATCTGCCATCAGATCTTCTGAGTATGTTACCAGCCCATTGCCATTTCAGTGAACTTATTCTTCGCGTGATATCGGAAACTTTAATACTCTACCTTGTGACTTCGTTGCGAATTCTATCGGACAAAGAAAAACCCAACATAGCACGTTCAATAGCCTGCTGAGTTACCGCAAACTTGCGGAGCATTCTTAAATTAAGAGGTCATGTTTAGGCCCCGTAGATCATCACGGGGAGAACGCATTGGTTGCAGACTTTTGTCTTCAGGCTCTGCGATAGAGGCGTAATGAGAATGTGAAGAAGCATCCGAAATGCTGCCCAACCCAAATGAATCCTTCCATCGGCTTCCTTCTCGAAGTTATGTCTACATAATTGCAATAGTTACCCAAGGTAGACGTATTCATCTACGACCTAGAGAACAGCACCATCGACGTTGACCGACCGGGGGGAAACGTGTTCGTTAAACATGATCTTTGTCTTGTCGAAGTTCATCCTAAGGCCAATACATGAATATGTCGGGAGGATTCATTTAGGCTGTGCAACATTTCCTGCAAGCTCTCCGACAATTCGGGAAATACTACCTTAAAGATAATTCCTATGTAAAATTTTCTATTTTGAGGCCTTTTTATTTCTGAGATGCTGAAACCTAAGTACGAAATAAGTCCCTTGTGTTTTACGTCATTAAAAAACGGACCAACTTAAAATAGTTATTTAATTTAGATTTCACAAGTTACTATCAAATTTGGCAGGATCTCGCCTGAACCTCTGCTCTTCGAGGCACAGGGTACACAACTCCGATATTATTGACTTTGGATTGTATTAGCAATTGAAAAATTCCTAACTTACACTTTAAAAGGCGACCTTAAGAAATCTTCACGTAATTCTGTAACGACAGTGGTATATACATTTAAATACAGTTACACAAATGCATTTGCCGGCAAAAGCATTTTAACGAAATAATTAGTATCGGCTCTTAAACTGTGGTCATGAACCTAGATCTAAAGTATTAACCAAGCTTTAGATTTTCGATCTTCTTACTTCCGTGTCACTTTTAGGAATTTATTTAACTCGACTGTGCATGTTTTTTTCAGTATTCATGTAACGTTCATATACCTTAGGTACGATTTATACCACTTTGCGTATCAGTCCAGCTGTGTACGAGTGCCAGTAGGTACTGATATATGATATATATGAAAGAAAGAATCTGCATATGTGGATGTGATTTGCGTTTGTCCCCCTAAACTGTAAAAAAATATATTTTGAGCTGTCAATAACAGTGAAGATAAATTGTTCGATTTGTAAACAAATTTTTAGAACCCTCATTATCACGACTTGGCAAAGGCTGAGGTACATTTCACCCCGTATTTAAAATATCAAATATTTACCATGTACCAAACATTCGCTGAGCATTGCAGCTCGTATTTCAGAGTCTCACGTGGAAACCGGCGAACGTCAACGGGGATTAAAACAAACATTTGAACAATGTATTAGTGGAACAGGTAGGCGCCTTCACCTCATTAGAATTAACCCTTCCGGCGCTGGGATAATTGGCTTGAGGTCTTGTCGGCTTGCATTTCTAATAACCCTTTTTTGACCTTTCGAGTCAGCTTAACGATTTCAGGTTTGAGATATTTTCACAGAAGGATTTGAGTTTGTTTTTTATTAATAAAAAATTGCAATTTTTCATTTCTGCTTTTTGAGTATTGTTTTAAAATATTAATGTTACATGTCTAGCGATCATTTTCATATTATAGTTCAATAAAGTCAGCAATAAAATCTAAATTGCTAATGATAAGGTCAATAACGTTCTAGACTTCTAGAGTAGTAGGCCCCATTTGGAAAGAAGCGATGAAAAGTGGGATCATGAATCTCCTTTTAAAATAGAAATTAGTTAGCTAAAGGTAATCTCATTGCTATGTAGTTTTATTTACTAGAAGGTTATTACTAGAATTGCCTCTCGCTCACTAGAAAAAAGACGGTGTGTGAGTTTCCGGTGCCGTATTAAGAGGAGTAAAGGGTACATGCATTATGTCTATTCAAATAAATGGATCTTGGTAGTCACCAGAAGGCTAAGAATCGTCCTGTGTCCCCATAAAATATAAAAAAATGTGTAAACAAAATGTGACTTTCATCACCGGTCTTACCACGTGTTCAAATCTCTTCCCTGACCCAGGTTCTGCAGTTGACATTGTTTTAGTTCCCTAGCATAGTAATGCTGCCATAAAGCAGTTGTAATACAGATAGAAAAAAAAACTGCTCCATATTTTATAACTACAACAACGCGCCATTTGGTTTACATAGTCAACGTTCTAGTGACGCCATTCGCCGCATTTTACACCGCTGTCGTAGGAAACAAAAGCTTAACAAAGAATGAGTGTATCCTGGCGCATGTACAATCAGACGTAACACGAAAATCCCCACACGATCATTTGAGACAATGAAAATTTCACTTCTCAAAGTATTCAATTGCGTTTAAAGTTAGCAGTCGTCGCTAACAAGCACAGTGAGCAAATCTCTGCTGTGCTAAGCGAATTTCGCCATAATTGTGTTTGACAGACCGTGCACTTGAAGTGCATTGTTGTGTGCCACGTTCCGCATCAACATGGCCATGCAATCTGGAAGTACATTTAGGAAGGGTGTTTGGTTTCGATGTAACATTAAAATTTCGGTTTTTAATGGATAGATGGTTCAGTATATGCTTTGTTATTAGGTATGCGATTGCATCATTTCCACCATATGTCGTCGAATCGAACCATCGGAGGTGATGCCAAGTGTCTTCGCAACTGGCGTATTTGTGTAAAGCAAGCAATTAATTTGGAAGTAAGGCAGGTATGACATATGAAACGTTGTCTCTGCCTGTACTACCAGGATGGCTGTACTGGCGTGAAGATTTACTGTTGTTGTTGAATTTCCACCATTCTCTTACAGAAAACCAATGATAATAATAAATTTTATCATTGTACGCAGATTACAATAGAATCACTTTTACGGATTTTATCGCGGTTTCATTAACTATTTAAAACCTCTGAAATGCCGGGCTAGTAAATATGTAAATAATTAAATAAAATTATTGTAATGAGTAACATTCGCGAAAGCTCAAGACATTATACGTAATGTTATACGCAGAATTCTATGAAATTACGAATTGCAGTTTACTCAAAATATGAATATTTACTTTATATTCTACTTCTATTGCTAGCAACAAAAAATAAAAACGAACTCGAAATACTAATATATGTCTAATCTTCTGGCGCTAGCCAGAAGGATGGCATAACGTTTATCATCGACCATCAGACAATAGCCGATTCAAATATGTATATCCACATATCCACAGGGGCTGCTCTTTGTACATTTCTTATAAGAAGAGGAGACTAATGAGCAGGAGGTAGAGGCGCTCTTTGTACCCCTCTTATAAGAAGAGGGGACAAAAATTAACAAGAGGATCAACGCACCAGAAAGGCAAGCGCACGGAGCAAGGGTTGAAGATGGAATCATCCCATTTCACTGTCCCAAAGCTGGTGGAGTTGTCGTGTGGTACGGGGAAACCCTTTTGTGGCAGTTAAGTTGGTGCCCGCCCTTCGCTTTTGTGGGTATTCGGCACTACAATATGTGGCAAGCCCCACACACCACTGAACTCCACCCAGGGCCGGTGGAGGTGAGTAAATGCGTTATCCGCGTCAAGAAAAAAAAGGCTTGAAGCAATGATCGCTTGGATTTTATTGTCTGCAGCGGACTTCAACAGTCGGTGATTATAAACCATCTGTTTATATCTCAGGCCTTAAATATAATGTCTTTAAATAAAACTTACTGGCTTAGATTAAGTACGATGCACAAAGTCAGCAAATCCTATTTCACCCTGTATTACATTCGCTTTATCTGCATTAAAACCATTTGAAATGCTTTTACCGCGGTGAAAAATGTGCAATAAACAACAAGAGGTGCTCAGCCCACTCTATATTCCATCCGCAGAACTGCTCTGTGATCTCGACCGGAGTAAATAACACTTCTGAACAACCGCTTAAAAACGGATTTCGGTTTGTTAGCGCACCCGTGTAAGGACTATCGGTTCCAATGGAATTACACAATTTAGTGAAGGTTACAACCTTCTATGAAATTGACATTTGTATCATTATTATTGAACAATTTTGCAACGGATCTTTTTGTAAATGTACACAAACTACAATCCCAATAGTTAAAAATGCACGATAGTATCTTTAACTGAATACATGCGTGGGGGGGGGGGGGAGTTTGTAATTTAAATGCGTCTGCGTCCGCGCGTCATAGTAAAGTCACAAGTGTACAATCATGTCAGCAATTGCAATATTCCAGGTTCACAAAAATACGGCACATAAATTACAATTCCCAATAGCGTCGAACTCACGGAAGTATCCTTAACTGCATATTTGCGGAGCCCAATTATTCTGCAACCGAAGCAGACAGCTGTCCGTTACAAGTTTCTAGACACACGATAGACCCTAAGGATTACCTAGATCTATAATTCTAGACTACGACTTCCTTGTTCAGCATTAAATAACACATCTCCGTAATAATAGGCTACGGTTGGATGCCGTACTGATTGTTGTATAAAGCACACGAAATACAGTCTGCTGTTTTTATCCAACTGAAGATTAAAGTCTGTGTCGATATTTTTTTTTAATAAAATTATATGAAATTATCATCTATGAATTGTACTTGTATAGGGGCTTATTGTATTTCTTCTTTTTCCTATTTCACATCTATCTTCTTTATCTATTATCATATCATCTTTTTCGGCATTCCTTTTGCAGCCATTTTCACTAAAGATTGGGGTCGGACAGTCTTTACGGTTAACACGAATAGACCGTAATGATCAATAACATTAATGTCCATAGTATGTGTATTTAGGCAATAGCCAAAAGCGTGCCATTCCATACATACTTCAGTAGTTGTAGAGCAACAGGTCTCAAAGAAATGTTCATGATAGTCACCGATATTTTTGTATTTTTTTAATAGCAAAAGGAGGAGCAATCGTTGTCTTTTGATGACTACCGACGCCCATGGACATACGCATGATTGTTACGCAGGTGTGTTGCCCTCTTAATATCCCCCTTCCCCAGTGGGCCATTGGCTACTCGCAAACCGCACGAAACGCGACACCGTAGGTGTCACTTTACGCCGGTATCAAGTGAGCGAGAGGTACCTCCCTGGTCCTGCCGGTAATGAACCCTGAATGGCACTACCTCTTCCTATGCAACTTGGCACTACCTCTTACTAAGCTTAGCTTAAAAGTACAAATTAAAAATAAAACAGTTTTGACGTCAGATTCGGAATTATAATTTCTGATATCACCAAAGTTTCCGATACGGATATAAAATTTGGCACTTATCTACCATGCACGTTGCTAGTACGTTACACAAAAATGACATTTCGTATAGAACTTCTCTATAAATATTTCCCTCCGTTTTTACGTCGCGTAAAAAGTTGCACCGTTAGCCACGCACGAGTCGTTTTATAATTTTTCACTTGTCGGAAACATGGTCCGACTTGTTTGTTTTTTGAAATTGTATTTAACAACGAATTCTTTTTTTTAAGTCACATTCTAAAGGCAATAGAAAGATGCAACTGTATTTTGTTGAAAATTTCATTTTATGGTCCCTTTTTTATTGAACTAGCACTGCTTACAATAACAGACAATGGGGATTATCAATACTGTACCACACTTTCTTACAAGTACCCGGAAGCCCCATTAGGTTCGAAGTTCATTTCTTTGTTACTCATAAACTACTAGGTTTCGGAGACACTAAAGGGGGAAATATCACTGTCATATAAAGAGTAACATGTAATTTGTGAGCATTGCTTTACCTAGTTTTAATAGGTACATTATTTACTACCTATTAACTAGGTTGACATATGATTATTCACATATCTCCTAAGTCAGGCTCCTACCTTTTTCCGTACAATAACTAATTCACAAAGAAATGCAAATGTTATTTATCGCAATAAATTTTTTGTAGTCTTTGGTGACTGCCGACACCTATGAACATCCACATATGCAGAAGCGTTGCCCTCCGTAACTCCATCGTTCCAATAGGCCCCCGATATCTCACAAACCACACGAAACGCGAAGCCATGACTTTTAAGGCGATATCATGTATGCGTGAGGGTCCTCCCCACTAGTGCCGGCCTAATTCAACTACGTGGCAGCATGGCACTACCTCTTATTTGTACCACATACTTAAATAGTTATATCATCGTTGAATACACTTTACTTCGCAGACGAGCGGCTTTTTAAACATTTCACAGTAGCCTTGGTCTTGCACTGTTTGTTTCAACAGAGTTTTTTTGTACAAGTAAAACAAACACAATATTTTACACCATTTTTGACGCTATCTAGGAACCGTGTATGAATGAAAAATCAATTACTCCAAAAGTTCCCAGAAGGTTGAGCTTTTATCGCGCGTAATATCGCCACCTCACAACCCCGAGGTACTTGTATAATTATCACGAGCTAAAAACATCGTAATTACTAATTTTCTCGACCTAATTAAGATCGCCGCGATATTCTGTACAGACCGGATGTGGGCGACCGTCATAAATGTCATAACAAACATTTAGTATTAACCTGTGATTTTTAGGGTTCCGTGCCCCAAGGACAAAAACGGGATCCTATTACTAAGACTTCGCTGTCCGTCTGGCACTCTGACTCTCTGTCTGTCTGTCATCAGGCTCTATTTCGTAAACCGTGATAGCTACTAGATACTGTAGATGTATTTCTGTTGCCGCTATAAGAATAAATGTTAAAAATAACTAAAGGCTAAAATAAACATTGAAATGTGGCTGGGAATACAACCCTCGTAATTTGTGATTGTTTTTTTATAAATAATGGTACGGACCCCCTTGCGCGAATTCGTCTTGCACTTAGCTGGTGTTAATTTTCACGTGTTTGGCCAAAGGCCTGAACGATAAAATTTCATGTATTCTATAATTTGATACACATATGTGTATCAAATTAATTGCCGGTGGAAATATTTTCAGAACTCCTTATAGTATTGATACTGTGTATATAGCAAATAGTGAATGGAAGTGGAAGTGGCAATGGGCTGGCCACACACTCAGAAGAACAGATGGTAGATGGGCCAGTAGGGTTGTGGAGTGGAGGCCGCGTTTAGGACAACGAAATGTTGGACGACCGTTCACCTGGTGGGAAGACGATCTCCGTGCAGCAGCCGATGCGGGACGGATGCGAGTAGCAGGAGATCGGCCGTCTTGGCGTTCAATGAATGAGGCCTATGTCCAGCAGTGGTCCGATGAGGATTGATAATGAATGATGAATGAATGAATATAGCAATGATTACATTTTTCAAAATTATAACCACCTCAGAGACTATATTTCATATACGCTTTCAGAATTATTATCAAAGGAGTATGCAGGTATTACATGTTTATTGGTAGTGACCGGTATGACGTCTGTGTTATGTTGATGCGGTTTTTAATAGGCTTTTGTTAGGTCGAGCTGTAAAGTCAAACTTACTAAGGGACTAAAACCTATGATGTTCTTCTGATGAATCTTAGAAGAACTTTAATTACACGCACTTCCAATTGTTGTACCATCATAAAACTTGGCAAGTAATAATATAATTAAAGAGTAGGTGACAATACGATATAATGGTATCACCGAGCTAGTCTAAAGATGAGATAGGAAGACGGGTAAAAGAACCTTGGAAAAAAGGTAAAAATATCGAATTTGGACTAATTAGGTGGAGTGTGTTTTTAAGTTTTATAAGTAGTAATTATTTAGTTTGTACGATGTACATTAATCTAATCGCGTTATAATTGGTGATTTTGTTCCAGTTTTCTCCCCATATTGGCTAGATATGTAGTAGGAGGTAGGTGCCAATGAGAAATCTTCGGTGTCGCGTTTCATGCGGTTTGTGAGTAGCCGGTGGCCCGTTGGGTAGGTGAAAATAAGGGTAACACATTGGCATAGTTAGTATGCTGATGTTCGTGGGCATGGGTAGTCGTAAAAAGGCTCCGATTTCTCGTTTGTCCTCCTTTACTATAAAAAAATCGCGATACGGCCCTAGCAAGATCTACTCCAATGGAAATGTTATTTATTTCCAAATATTTTACTTTTCAATGATTTTTTGGAGTTTATAATTGAATCAAATAAATTGTAAATGATATTTACCATATATACAAACTTTCTCATTTCTAATATAATTAAAACTTAGAACATCATAAATTGAGATGATGAATAACTATACACCTATTTATAGATGATAAATTTTGTATATGCATTTTGTAGCCTCTCCTTTATGTTTTTCTCGTAGAGCAAATTTCGAACCATAGTGTCGGGTATCTACCGAATGTGCCAGCTTAAATTGTTTTAACAAAAATATTCTAAACATCAATCAAAACACACCTCTTTTCATGAAATGGAATTCTTAACTTAAAAACAGCTGCCGTATTTCATTTATAGAGCAAAGTCAAATCGCGTTCTTAATTTAATTAATCTTACAATTGTAATTTCTAATTTCGTAATGTTAGAGACTTATTTCCTATTATGCCAGATGGTTGTAAGTTGGATTTTCTTACACACAACATACAGTTCTTATAAGGGTTCCTTACACCAAAGTGCCAACAAGACTCTACCGGAACCTGCTGCCACCTGTAATATAAAAGAGGGTACTTCTTAAAAACTACTTTCAAATTATTAAAACTGTATTATTCAATCCATTATAATTATATTGCAAACATTTCCAGATTGAAATTTACTTGATGATGTTTGAATGCATGTGTTTCATATCTTTAATTCAACTGATGAAGAAATATTTCACCCGCCCAAAAATCATAGAGCGAAGTTTGGCCCTCTCATCGCGTGACGGCATTAATGAAGAGACTACAATTAGAATTGTTCAGTTTATAAGACTATGTATCATACGCCGCCATTATTCACTTCCGCAATTACGCGAAACCATAATGAAATAAACCTATTTAATTTAAAACTAGAATTCCATTTCGTAAATGGATTGCGGTACGGGAGTTCTCTTTTTGAGCCTTTGTCTCGTCAAAGATCTGTGAATGAATGAAATATAAGGCATGGCTCATTCAATGCTGTGTTACTCTAAATGGTTAAATATATTGTTGAAAATATTTTTTATTAATTAAATTGCACAAAGGCAATAGTAATTTTTTGTTATTGATGATAAATTTAAAAAGAAAAAGTAAGAATGAGCTTGTAAGTACGGTACATTCTATCTTTTTTAACATTTTGTAGTACATACAAGAACCTCGTTATATAAACTATAGAAAAAACGAATGCTAATGTTTCACTGTATTTGAGATCTATTCATGCATTCAAGTTTCGAATATGCATAACCCATCCTAATTAAAATTTAATAAAGTATGACAGTTATGTTTAAGACTATATGAGGTCAATACTTTACCTTTTTCCGAGTATGTCTGCCATCTGCGTCTCTATTACCATCGGACAATATATTTTTTCCTGTCTATTCTATAGTAAACGATAATGTTTTAATTAAGTATCGTTAGGTCCCACTTCGGTTGAACGCAGCGTCTAGACACCAGACGTACTAATATCACAGCTAGATAATTAACGGTTTCTTTGTGCTGTACTATAATGCAGTGATGTTCTAATAGAAGTCCTTTTCATTTGAGCGTAGAAGATTTTCTTTGAAATTAGTTGATTACTGTCAGTCAGCCTTTAGTGAGTTAAGTAAGAGCAGTGAAGTCCGTAATATTGAAGTCTTTTTATATAATAATAGTGTTAGGGGACAAACCAGCAGCCGAGGCCCTTTGATGACTAGCAAAGTCGAACTGTTGAAAGTTAAAAACAAATTCAAATGTCTATGGAAATCATAGAGAAAGTAGCAGTGGAATTGTTAACGTTTTAAAGTAATTTATTATACCAATTCAATATAAAAGATCCACAATTAAATGGACCTCATTAACACTGGAATAGACAATAAACATTATACTACATCCACAATTGTTTAATTTCAATTTACATTTTACGACCGGCTTCGGCTTAACATCATCCTTCCAACCTTATTAGAATTACTAAAGTCATGTTCACCTTCCACAAACACATGCTACTTGCATGCATTAGCGACACTTTGCCCTAAATGTCTGAAACGCCAATCATTACTCAAAACGAGCTGTAGCAATAAAGCGACGGCAGAGTTTTTAAAGAAAACATCTCAATTTCATTGAAATGACTAGATCATTTTTGAAAAGTACGACATAGATTCACAAAGATGTGCGTAGATTTTTATGGCCAAAATAATAAAGGAAATTATTTGAAAAAATAATATTGAAAAGTTTGAATATCATTTTCTCTTCTTGTACAACCTACTAAACATTTATTTACAGTTTTTTTTCTCACGCTCATTTGGCCGAGCATTGAATTAGTCCTTCACATTCAATCACAATTCTATTTCCAATGACCATGATGATAATTAATGATTATTAAACCACCAAACTATAACTATTTTTCTATATCTAAAAATAAATCGGTGTGTCAATTAAACAAGCACATAATGAAATGAATATATCAAAAACAAAAATATTTCTGACTGTTTCCAAGTATTTCGAAGTCAAAGAAAGTCGTTTATAACATTCTGGGAAAGCTTTTAGCAAACCCAATTAGTGTGAAATGAAGCTTTTCTCTTTAAGATTACGAAAAGCACATTTATTTTTTCCTCCACTCTCCTAATTTATTATTTGTTGGTTGAGATTTAAGACTTATATTGAACTAGCGGATTCTCGTTTCTTCGCTCGCTTGAGTATTGAAAAACGTCTTATTTTTGTGGACTTGTAACATGTGCGCATTTTTGCAGGGTTAGGTAATTTCGGATTGGGATGATTCCGAATCGAAACGCATTACAATTTTCTTTAAAAAAAGGGCATGCCCTATGAGATACCTCACGCTCACATGATATGTAATTAGCTGATAAACACTTGATGATAGTTAATTACAAAAATAATCTTCACGTGGTTTTGACAATGACAATAATAATCACAGAAATACTAGAGCCCAGGTCCTCGCAAGATCAGCTCTCAACCAGTAATGCATTATTGGAATTGGTTGTGAAATCTATATTTTTTTAGAATCTGATACCGCACGATTGATTTATAGGTCAGTAAATCAAGTCTCCTCGTGCCATGAACAATGGCGAGTATTTTTTATTCATTCAGTCAAACCCATTCGTTTGTATGGCTTTTGTATTGTTTTAATAACTAGATGCATACCGACGGTTAAGATTTTTTTGTATTTGATAGTGAATTCTGAAGTCGTGAGCGAGGAGCGAAATAGGAAAGATTTATAATCGATTTATATTTTACTAGCGATCCACTTCGGCTTCGCCCGTGGAAAACGGGACCTAATTGCTACCTCAACAAATAATACACTAAAACCCACCTGAAAGTCCGTTCAATAAAGTTTGAGAAGATCGATCAGATACAGACTGATGATGATGATCTTTTAAAGATTTTTGTTTTATAATATTTATGGATGGTAGCAAGCTAACCATTCCAAATAGTATTACTACTATATAATATATACTATACTAAACGTAGGATATTTTTCAACATGTTATATAGATTAGAAGTTTTCATAATTTTTAGAGAACGAAACATAGATTAGAAGTTTTTGTACCGTCATACAAATCATATCTTTCATAGGCCTACTTCAATGAACGCAGACGACCAATCTCCTATTCTCATCCATCCCGGTATTTCATTTAATGAATTAGACTATGCATTTATGTTCCGATGAAACAACGCGACGACCTTAAAAATCCACGGAGATAGTAAAGATGGTGAAGGGAAGCCATACTAAAGCGCGGCCATCTAAGTCGAAACAGACAACAAATGTAGTTCACTATCTGTCTCTCTCTTTTAATTAATTTCTATATGCACAACACGCAGGCGACATTAGATATTCAAAGATAGTATTGCTTTCTCACATATCGTCTCTAACCTCCAACACTACCAGTTGCAGTCATATGCCTATGATATTCCTTCTCTATCTATATTATATCTATTTATAAAACACTTAGGAAAATGATTTCACCAATTTGATTTGGGTTACACGTGCCGCTAAACTCTTTTAATCTTAAACAAGCGGTGTTTGTACATACACCTCAGCGAATATTGACATGGTTTTTCACCTTATTACATTTTATATACAAATATTACACTCGGTAAAACATTACAGTAATATACAAACAATTTACCAATAAGTATAAACATAAACATCAGTAATGAGGGGCTTCGTTTTGAGCTCCAGTCGAAGCTGTTATAAAGGCAGCCCAATTAAAGCCAAATTGGAGTCCTTTGTGCCTGTTCTGATTGAGGGAAATTTATTAGTTGTGGGGTTTTGACAAATAGATATTGTGAACTGGGAGACATTCAACGTTTTGGTTATTGATAATTTCGTCTAAACTAATTTCGGTGTCGATTGGAACGAAGAGAAACAGTTTGCTCGCTATGGTACAATATAACGGTTTGAGTGTTTTGATTTATACTTGGAAAAATAGACACATGTTCATGCCCGTTTTTCTTTTATAGCACCTATGCTAAGGCAAACAGTTGGGCCATTTGTAGGAAAGTGATCACCAACGCCCATAGACATCCGCAACACCAGAGAATTCGCAGATGCGTTGCCGGCCTTTCAGTGATAAATAGGCTCTTTTCTTGGAGATTTCTAAGTCGTATCGGTCCGGGAATACCGAAGGGGTTAGCTGATTCCATAAAGAAGTGGTGCGTGAAAAAATTTTAGATAGTAGGGTAGGCAGAGCGAACGGAGCGCCACATATCGTATCTCTCGTTTGCCCCCCTATATAATAAAATAAGCCATTAGGATGACAATAATTTTGTTCTATCATCGTCATCATTATCACTATCAGCCCTTATCGGTCCACTGCTGGACACAGGCCTCTTTGAATGAACGCCAAGACGACCGATCTCCTACTACTCGCATCCATCCCGGACCGGTTACTGCATGGAGATCGTCTTCCCACCTGGTGGACGTTCCACCAACACTTCATTCATTCCATTCACTATTTGGGCCCTCCTGTTGAACAGTCGACCAATACTTCGTTTTTCTAAACGATATGTAATTTAATGTTATTCTATAATAAAAATAATTGTTATTAAATTGTTATCTATGTTATTGTTATTTAATCACCAAAACAGAACGCGACAGATTTTTAAAATTTCAATACGTATATCTAAATAATTATATCTAAAGAAGACTAAACCATTAGCTACGAGTATAATCTTTAGAGAGTACTTTTACGATACAAAACTATCACTTTACTGTCAAGTAATTACAACAAAATAATAATTACAACTTAAACATTTCCCTAGAAAGTAACAACTCGTTTAAACTTGAATGCAACTAGCTAAATTCGGTTAGATCCGGATAACCATGTCGGCCATGCTTAAACACTTTAATAGCTGACAGTTTAGTGCTACTTCCCAATTAACGCCACGCTCATTCGAAAAATACATTCGCTGACACGCTAATGAAGCAGGGGTCCGAAAATTTGGCGCAGCTGAACCGGTTTTTAAAACCTTTTCTACCTTTTATATGTCCGAACCAAGGCAATGAAGGGAAATGTGATTAAACCTTTATGACTGACGACCGTAGTCACAGGTTGACGAAAGTATTAGATTTTGCTATTACATAGATATTTTACAGGTATATGCGAATTCGAAAATGTATCTTTTTCTACATATGCTTACTTTTTTGCAACTTTCGTTATCATTATAGGTCGTATGAAAACTATCCGTTACCCGCGTATGAAACTTCGCACTCATGAAATACAGACAAAGCGACGTACTAAAGTTATTGTTTCTATAGCCTGTTATTATGTTGTATAAGATATATTATTGTAAAGTTTCATTAAAATCCGTTGAGTAGTTTTCATGTGTAAGAATAACAAACATCCGTACATACTTACAAATCGTCGCGTTTATAACACTATTAGGATCTACTTCTTTTCTCTGATAAAATATAAAGAAAAAATTGAGTAAACATATCCTTAACTACGATAGTACTGTTAATTTAAATAAATGAATAAACGTGGCATAAATAAGAATTCATTGGTCTCGATTCGCATTATACTTTACATAATAATTGTTATGTCAAATGTATAACAATCGATTATGGGTGGACACGAGTCGAATCACTCGGACGGGACCACGCCAGCCGACGAATAAATTAATAATTTAATCCCTGTGAGAATCCACACGTGCGTTGTCCGCTAATTGTAAAATACATTTCGTACTTATTGTTTTAAAATCCTTCCGCTAAGTATTTTTAATTAAACAATTATCGTACAGATGTCATATTGTTTAATACTATGCTGAAATGGTAAAGTAAAAAATACAAGTCAGGTTTGTTAAAATCTGTACTAATATTATAAAACATGGTCCTATATGCAAAGGCCCGTTGGAGGCGAAGTGGAAAGGAATGCCACGCATTTGCGTGACAATTATGTGGATCGGAGGCGTTGGTAGTTGTCAAAAGTGCTCCGACTGCCCTTTGCCCTCCTGTAGAAAAATATAATTTTAAATTTTCTGCTAATTCAATTAATTGTTTCAGGTACTTAATTGAATACAGTATGTGTACTGCAACAGCACGGAAACGAATGCATTGGATGTTGTACAAGTAACTAAGCAAAATTTACTATTGAGATATTATAAAAAAGTTGACAAGAATAGGTATTTCAAACGAGCGTAGCACGAAGTTGTCGGTAAATATACATCGCAGTGGAAAATAAAAACTGCTTTTATAGTTAAATAATAACAGTGGAACATTGATTTACAAATATACAAGATAAAAGATTTCATAATTTTAATGCTATAACATCCGTGACTGTACACAAACTAAACATATTTTTTGCAAACGTCACGCGCATGATTTCAAGTCATTTTTACAAAGCAAATCTATTTGAAAGAAGTGCATACATAATTGAAACATTTTTGGAACTACATGCGCATGCATTGCATGATTTCAAATTGTTAATAATTTTTTGGACACCTAAAACCATATTAACAGGATACCTACGTCAGAATTTACTGCTTACGTGCCTCTCCGATCCTGAGCACCACATTAATTATTATTGATAATTATTATTAATTGTTATCATTATTTTTTATTAACGCGACGAAATCATTTATTTACGTTCTAATTATTGATTTTTTTGGATGATTTTACAATGTTCTCATATCAAAAATACCAGGGACACATAACTGACAGGCGATCGTAAACTTCACAAACAATAAGAAGCCATTAAAGACAAATCAGACATCGTAATTCTGCCAGTACGATGCCTCCAGACGATGTGGTTTTATGATAGTTCTCTATACTAAAAATTTATAGCTAGAAAGCTATAGTACTCGACTCTCTTCCATACTAATTAGGAGAATAAACCTATTGCTGAAAATTTCCGTTTGTACAATTAATTACGACTAAGAAGATGTTTATTCTATTTTTGAACACAAAATAGAAACGAAAAACAAACTCATTTTTATATTGAATAAGATGACCAAGCACCGTAAAGCAATCCGTTTAAACTTTTCAGACACTGTCATATTAATAAGAACTTCTGCTTTTTTTTACTTTTCGGCTTTCGCTATTTTTGAGAATCCAGATTAATCATGTGATGAATATCTTGCCAGCATTGAAATATAGCGGCAGAGGAAAATTTATCGACCGTTTGATGTAGTATTTAAATCACTGCAAGTTTTACTGGCTAATGTTTACGTCGCGTGTTGGAACATAAATATTACTCACTAATTCATTCACCAAAAAATCGTGAAAACAATAGTTTCATGAAAACAATAGCTCAACTTATCATATCGTCTAAGAAATTCGATAAATATTAAAACTTTGGAACTCTTAACTTATCGAATAAAACGAAAATAAACGCACAAACTATTTAAAACATCACCAAAAACAATCAAGAATTACTCAACTAAATAACTTTCTAAAGTATTAGTAAATTAAGCCATATTATATTTTTTCACTCTAATCCCGGGGGACAGAGTTGCGAATTCAAACGCCTGAATATTTAAGTTATAACAAAAACAACGTTATTGTCTATGGTACGAATTTAAATCAGTTTCACCGAGTTCGGGGTTATAGCGCGAATCCCGACCGAGGCGCGTTTTAGCGCCATCTACATGCAAATTGGGACGGATTTGGGAGCGCTGCTTGTGAATTGACATTTCGTAAGTCAGCCTCAATCCTATGTGATATTTTACATATTTATGACTGCTTGCTTATAAATTAATACGCTCCTCCTGATTTGAATTAATTTTTAAGTTAATATGTTCTACAAAATGTTATTAAACATTTTGGGAATAGAGAAATCCCAAGAGGAAATCTGTAATAAAAACAAATAATGTTAACAAATATAATATAATATTCAAATATTCATAATATTCGGCTTAAGCCGAATAAAATGAATTTTTGAAAAACTGTAACAAAATAAAAGATCGAAAGATTGACTTGACAGGGAACCAACGTCACATACAAGCCGATCAGAATCAAAGAGACAAAGAGCAAAATAATTATTTGCTGGCTGCGCGTGACAGGAGATATTTTTGGGCGTAGATCTGAGGCTAAAAGGAGCGTTAAAAATAAATAAGGGGACCCCGGCTAAGATGTTTGTCCGGCTTTTAAGACTGCATCTGCGTTTGACAGCTATTTCGAATTTCACATCACTGTCATAAGGTATGGTGCTTTAAATTTTACTGTATCAAGTTTGTATTTAAATTACCCAGTATTTTATGATTTTTTTTAATTCAGTGGCATTTACTACGGTTACGAATGGCCATTGTTAGTTCACTTACATCGGTTTCTTCTAATCTTTTTTATAACAGGTGAAGTCGGGGCGGGTCAATAGCTTAGGCTGCTTACTAGTTAATATTTTACTTTGTTCAAGGTTAAATTCCAGTGTATTTCGATCTTCATGTTTTGCTAAAATTAAATACATTAGAATGCAACATAAATGTGTTAGGAGAATATTACTGCTGCTCTTTCACCATTTCATTAAGTTTTTGTGTATTTGTTTGTAACGAAGAAACTCCTTATATAGATAGCATACTATATTCGGACAACATTAAACGTCTTTTTTTGTATAACATCGTACTATTGACAACTTAGTTTAACGTTACACTCGTGCACACTGCATCTATTCATATATCGCCGACCATCGCCACCGAGAACTCACAAACCATACGAAGCGCGGAGCTATCCCGTTCCTCTCCGTGAACCTCCCCGGTCGGGCACCACAACATAGCACTACCTCTGACGAAAAGACGCACAATAGTGAAAGTCCGTGATGCAATTAACTCATATAGTTGTATTGTAACGAGTTAACGTTTGACTACAACAAACTTATTCCTATTACACACACTTAGTATTTACTTAAAATATGGAAACTTCCCCGCAACTTAAATTGGTTTCATCTGAAGGCTTTGTGCTCCATTGTTAATGAACTTCCGGTTATATACTAACTTTCTTAATTATCTGCGTCGGTCGCTTGTTTTTTTTAACCTACGCTCTGCCTTTAATATATACTTTATTAATGAAAGAACAAAGCTTAATTTCATGTAGTAGAAACATTCCTATTCTGAACTCCATTAAAAAACCATACACCTATTATTTTGCAGGAAACATCCCTGGGTCTACCACGCCCACTTTTTACACACACCTGTGGTACCTTAGGCCACCCGAGATAGATGTTGCTGTAAAGCTTCTGACACCTCGGACATCTGATGCTATACGAATAGCATCAGAAAATCGCTACGTACTTTAGACACATTTAGCTAAAAATGCTAATACGACAGTGAAACTGACCGGTTATTTTGTTGGATTTTTATAATTATACTTTTAATTCTCTGACTGAAGAGAGAATGGAAAGGTTCCTAAAGTATTGCGGCGATGTATGAATCAAATGCAGTGTGTACGAGTGTAACGTTAAACTGTGTTGTCGATAGTACGATGTTATACAAAAAATGACGTTTCATGTTGTCCAAACGGAGTATAACTTTATTAATTAAACAATGATGCTTTGCCTGAAAGGAAAGAAGGGAACGGCCATAAAATGCCGAAATCAAGCGGCGATTTAATGATTTTATGAATCAAATGCAGTGTGTGTGAATATAACGTTGTTAAAAAAATCAGTCGTTTAATGTTTTCCAAACGTAGTAAAATTTAATAATTAAATAATAATGCTTTCTTTGCCTGTGAGGAGAGAAATTGCTGAAATCAAACAGTGGTTTAATGATTTTATGAATCAAATACAGTGTGAATGAGTATAACGTTCAACTGAGTGGTGGGTCGTACGATATTGTTAAAAAAATCAGTCGTTTAATGTTGTCCAAACGTAGTAAAATTTAATAATTAAATAATAATGCTTTCTTTGCCTGTAAGGACAGAAATTGCCGAAATCAAGCGGAGATTTAATGATTTTATGAATCAAATGCAGTGTGCGTGGGTCAACTGAGTGATAGGTCGTACGATATTACACAAAAAGAGTCACTCGTTTAATGTTGTCTAAACGTAGTATAACTTTATTAACTAAACAATAATGCTTTGCCTGTACTGAGGGAAAGGGACGGTCATACATTGCCGAAATCAAGAGGCGATTTAATGATTTTGTGAATCAATTGCAGCGTGTGAGTGTGTGCGTGCATGTGAGTGACGTGCGGTTTGCACTGTCGACCGTAAATGCATCATACGCCGGTCTGCCGGCGCCGACCGCCTAATATTTGTCAACTACACCAAGCGTCGATTGTTGACGCGATATTCTGTTAATGTAATAAATTTGAATGTTGGCTGTATATTTTTTATTCATTTGCGTAATGAATTTGGCTGAAACTTCGCGTGGACAATACAATCTGAAAAAAACGCAATAAACATTACTTCTTTTTACTAAAAAATATTATGCTTCCCTCATATAGATATTTTTGTAATAACAAACTATATTAACCAACACCTAGTGCTTGACATTAAGTAGTGGAAGTTTTGCATTTGGTATGCACATGTCCTTTACTATCGTAATAGTTCAGAGTTTTTTCCGCCTCACAAAGAAATAGCTTTATGGAATCAGCTACTTCCAGGGGTAATCCTGACCGATACGATTTTGGGATGACAAGGAAAAGAGATTACCTATTTCTAAAAGGCCGGTAACGCACTAGCGAGATTTAAAGTGTTGCGGATATCTGTGGGTGCTGGTGATCGTTTACGATCATTTGGATCAACAGCTCGTTTGCCACCTATACAATAAAGCCAGTAAGTGTGTCGCCTGTAAGGCGACACGACTCACCTACTTACCTTAATGTCTGTAAGACGGTTAGCAGTTTCTGGCACTGTTAACTCTGCTGGCATTAAGGCATTAATGCTATTTGCCAGAGTAATCCTGTTAAGGTATTATAAGTAAGTAAAACAAATTAAAACTAAGTGATTCATGTACTTAGCACAGTAAGCTAAGTGAATAAAAATTAGTAAGTAATTGAAGTTAAGCCACGTTATGTTAAATCTTAGAGTAGTAAGAGACAGGATGTCCCATTGGGGGAGATATCATAAGGATTGGCAAACGAAATTGCATTTTTTTTATATAACCACCGACGCCCATGGACATTTGCACGATTGCACGCAGATGCGTTGCCTTCCTAGCACCCACCCAATCAATCCAATGGACCACCGTCTACTCCCGAAACGCGACAGCGATGCTGTTATTTGACACCGGTATCAAGTGCACTACGCATGGCTAGGTAGCCATAGGTAGGAGGTAGGTACCTCTTCCTATACAGCATGGCACTGCATCTTTCTAGATTATTCTGATAGTGCCAATTATAGTCGGAATTATAGTCACCATCACTGTCTGGCTGGTCAAAAGTGTCTATGATCTGAATAAGATATTCTTTTGATTGTAGGACTACTTGAAAGCATTAGATGTACCTGAAACTACAAAACTGAAATTTCTAGTAAACATACTAGTTAGTAGCCAGTTAAGTTCCTACTAGGCCAACCACTTTAATACTATCCTATGCAACCGTTTCGTAGCGTTTCATTGAGCAGATTTGTCGGATAGTGTTGCTGTTCCGTTGTCACTTTTATAACAGGATCGCTAAACATATATTATTTTCTTCGAAGAAAAGATATTTGTTGCATCACTTTTTTTAATTCTTTGTGGGTGCAAGTTTTCAAACATAAACATCCTACATGTTGCCTCGTTAGACCCGTCAACTCGCGTTTCCAATCTCCTTTCCATTACCATAGCCTGAGCAAACAAAGGCTTCGATTACACACCACTCATCTGGACACCTGTCAGCGCCAAACTTTGTTCTATGGATACCAACTCGTGTGCAGATAATTTAAGCCGCGCTTTAAAGCGATACACGGTTTGAATATCTTCTCACCATTTTTTTTGTACACTATCCATGCTTCTATATGTGTAGGTACGTATATAATAAAACAGTAGAAATAGTGCGTCTGTACATTTCACATTCTAAAAGAAAGATTATAATGGGTTTGTAAGGAAAAGAAAAATAAATTATCTATGTGCACTCGCTAGTCTCCGGAAGTAAGGGACGGATTTGAGCAGATTTTTTTTGTTGTATAGCTAATAAGCCTGCGTAACATATAGATGTAATTTGTTTTCTACTGGAACATCTAATGTAGAACGTTCAGGGCAATAAATTTTCCTTATTTTTATTGCAGAAGTACGCGAACGAAGTAACAGCTTGTGTAATACAAATGAAGAGTCTGTTTGTTTAGTAGGACGCGCTAATCTCAGGAATTCCTACTCCGATTTGCAAATTTCGATAAAAAGAGTAAAGCAAAATGATGTACCACCACGTAATGATAAATTGGAGCAGAGTGCGCGGGTTACGCAGGTGAAACTGTAGAGCGCGGCTAGTGATTTTGTATAGGGTAAAATCAGTTGATCGTCGACTCAAACTCCGTAAAGCATCAATTTAAAATCATATCAGGTGTCTATTATATTTCTGAACTAGCTGTTACCCGCGACTTACACCAAGACTACAGAAAGAAAAACCACGACAAAAGTTGTTATTTCTATAGCATATATATGTGTTATCCTGATTTATAAGCTATATTCTTGTAAAGCTTCGTTATAATATATTTAGTAATTTTAAGTGAAAGAGTCAGAAACTTTCATCCATACAAACTTTCACGTTTAAGACACTAGTGGGATTAACTGATTTTAGGAAGAGGGTGACTGCTTACTACACCTGATAATTTAAAACATCTCCTCTCTACCTAAATGTAACCCTAGTAGCGTAATAACAATGGCACTTTGCACTGCAATCACAAATGAATAAAAATACAAATTTAAACAAAACACTGAGTTCTCGCGGGTTAAGCGCGGCAGTCGGTACGTGACTCCGCATAGCTTTCAAAGCTCAGCTTTTGTTTTTTTTTTAATTTAAACACCGTCAGCAATTTTACCTGTAAATTTTTTGACATTGACACCGGGTCTTTTGCCTTTGATCATTATATTCAAAATGGCGGGCTTCATTATAAAATACATTTAATGAATTACTAGAATTAAACGCCAATTTAAACTTTAATTATATAAGCAGGTTCGTTTGTTTCAATCTATTCCCAATTTTCTTATATAAATTTTAAGTTTACATACGTGACAGTAAATGCCATCTGGTCAATGATTCTAACTTTGTATCAAATTTTGACATTGGTTCAAATGGTCAATTTAATCCAAAACGAAACCACATAAAATATTTTTATTTGCTGCCTGTTCGTGGAAGAACTGTTTTATTTTCAAGATTTCCTCTCACCACTACTATTTTTTATTTTGTGATATATTCAGTTTATTTATCCGATTAGGTTCATTCAAATGTCATAGGAGAGTTTCAGAGTGCAAGTTCCGAGGTCAAAGGATGAAGTGATGCATTTGATTTTTTTTTTTATTAAATAGTTATTTATTTCTATAAAAGAAAAAATAAAATATTTTACCATCATATTAGAGGACTTGGCAACATAAAAATGTGGACAGCTCTTTTGCATTTATCAAGCGCTGTTATCTAACCATACGTATGTGAATTTCAATTACTCATAGGTGAAGTGAATTAAAAAATATATCAAA
>JAFELO010000539.1:209644-230998 GCA_017140195.1 Eumaeus atala | reverse complement strand
TCATGAAAATAATAAAGACATTAACTTGTTTAGCTTATGTAACTACAAAATAGTGTTATTGATTATAATAGAGGCTAAAAATTGCTTAAAATAATGATCATGAATTGTTTTTTTTATGTTCATAATAAAATTGGCCATTTTGAATGAAAAACATGAGAACAAACAAAAGAAATTATCTGAAAAAGACAAACTACTGTTCTTGTCACTTTTGTTTCTTCTTTTAAATAACAAGTATGTCCTCCTCTCTTAGCAATACACCCCAGAAGCCTCGTATGCATACTCTGGATTAAATTCCTCATGTTTTCATCTGGAATCTCCTCCCAAGCATCTTTTAAAGCGTCAATCAGCTGCTGTTGGTTGTAGACCCCTTGCTCATTCTCTCCAACTCTTTATTTCAATTGGTCACACAATTGCTCGATTGGATTTAAATCCGGACTGTTAGCTGGCCAGCATAATATATCTATATATATATATATATATATATATATATATATATTATTTCGGTGGTTAGTGGTTTCTGCCAGCACATGAACTGTACTCTAGGATGGATGCAAGTGTCAGGAGGTTGGCAATCTTGATGTTTATGGAACTGAATATGTCCAGCAGCAAAGGCAGATGATACATATATCATATGATCAATATACTCATAAGTATATTTATTTATTTATTCATTCATTATTCAGACTTATTAGATCATACACCTGACACAGAATTCATAATAGTGCATAGTAACATAAAGCAGTGTGTTTGTCTCATTATTGTGTGAACTCAATATTCACCATTATGGTTAATATTGATTTCACAAAATAATACTGTATAACCAAAGAGCTTGGATAATACATATATACTTAATGTACATAAGAAAATATAGTCTACTTTCATATTATCCTGATGGTATATTTTCAGCTTTTAAATATGATGGCATTCGCGCAAAAGAAAATTTTGCCCGTTTATGTACAGTCCTTTGATGTTTCAACATTGCATTCCTATATCCAAATGCTTTGCCACAAATGTTACACACATTATTCTTCATTCCAAGGTGGACAGCTTCAAAATGTCTTTTGAGCATTGCTTTGGTGTGAAAAGCTCTTATACAAGATTCACATTTGTGCTGTGGTTCTTTATGTTTAAACATGTGACTATTCAAATTACTTTTGAACAAAAACCTGGCGGGACATTCAGTGCACATGTATCTATAATCCCCTGTATGTGTTCTCATGTGAGTTTTCAGAAGCTCTGCATATTTGCCTTTATAGGGACAAAATTGACATTTATGTGTAAAATCATTTCTGTGACGCAGACTATGATTGTGGTAAGCACATCGTAATCTGAATGATTTGCCACACACATCGCAAACATATTTGTAATGATCTGGATTGTGCATTGTCATATGCTCTTTATAATAAGACCTATTAACAACTTTATTACATGTGTTACATTGTACTTTCATTGTCAATTTTGTCTTATTCAAGGTAGAGGATTTCATTAGCATTTGTTTAATGGTTGCATCTTTGGTGTGTAATGTTGCATCTTTGTTATCAATCTCATCAGAAGTATCATCAGAAAAATCTACAATAACAGACTGAGTTTCTTCTTTAATCGGCTGTTTTAATGTTCTGTTTGTTTGCTTTGCTATTTTTCGAAATAAAACAACACTTTTTATAAATCTGAAGCAAGTATTACAAAGATATTTTGGATACTCATCATTTTCATTCAGATTGATATCAGCTAAAATTTGTAAAGCTTCAGATATATCATTACTTTTTTCTATATTATTTAAAGACAATGTACCCTTTTTTAGACAGATCCGGCAAATCTTAGCATTCAGATTAATATCTTTTTTTAAACAACATCGATTAACCCTAGAATAGTAATGTTCACTTAGGTCTATATTTTTATTTGTCAATTTCATGATATAGTAAGAAGTAACCATGGTTAAAGCAAGTTTTTAATGAAACCGACCAAGGCGATTTTAACACCGCTCACTTTATCTTCACTGATGTGGTAGACTAGCTGTAATCTGCATGCTGCAGCCGGCAGCCCGCGGCTTCGTTTAATTCATTCCGTTGTATTATTTAAAGTTTTAAAATATTGTTTTTGTAAATTCGTTCACTTTAGAAGTGGTTACGGCGTTTTGACCGATATTTATATATGGGGAAACATTTAGTATGAAGTAATTCTAGTAAATTTATATAACGTTATTAACTTATTTATCTTTTTATTGAGAAAAAAATTAAATATCAATAATTACTATTAAAATGATTAATAATTAATTATTTATGTGAATTGTATCTGTCAATCGTCATTGCCAGAATACGTCAGAATGCAGTGCGTGAAGAATCAGAGATACCTCTGACAATTTCGTTTTTGGTAGTTGGTATTTGTCCTGACATATGCTGTCACCCCGTACAAAATGCGGACAAGCAATGACAGGTATTATAACTAGTGTTACTAATATTCGCTATTTTCCCGATAATAATAATAATTAAGTTAGAACTTTAACATTTCATGTTTAACCTAAGCGAATCAATGATATTAATAATTATTTAAAATGGCATCATTATCAGTATGGATTCTTTTCTTAGTGTACACTGCGCCTGCATATTATAATGCACAAAAATAAAAAACATCTAAAATAATTTCCTTGTTTTATTACACAGATTCTATGTATTTATATATTCTAGAATGTTGAGACAGCAAGTTGTTTTTCTTAGTTTATGATATTCTTATTTAATAATTCAATTATTTAATGTATGTAAACGAAGTGTACACATTTCCTTTAGTTTATGTTTGTTTTTAATAATTTATATGTAAGCTTATTTCAATCTTCCCTAGATTGCTGTATGTCATGTTGAATAAATGACATAGAATGCAAAATATGAATGTTATGTTGATCAAATAAGAAATTAATTGTAACTTGAATATTAAATAAATAGGGACTTTTAAAGCAATAGCTTTAAATGTTGTTTCTCTTTGCAGGCGATTTATTATTAAACATTATTAGTTTAAAGAATGTCTTGTACAATGTATTGTATAAATAAAACTTCTTTTCAAAGCAACACAATTTTGGTTGTAGTTTTACTATTCCTCATATAAGAGAAAAATTATAAACCTATTATATGTGTATATTAAGTTATAGTATTAAAGCAGGCCTATGTGGTGGGGACGGAACAAAATATTCTTGTATAACACAACATCATTCTACGTACATGTAGGGAAAAATCAAGAATGTAGTCATGGCAACACAAAGTCTACATTAGCAAACCTAACTGTTTACCTCTGTTTATCAGGATACATAACCAGAGATAATAAAGATAGAGAAGTCGAACTGAAACGCAGCCGTCTAAATCGAAGAAGACAAAAAATGTAGCATACTCTGTCTCTTTTTTCATGGATTTCTCGCTGCGCTTTTGCGCATGCGAAATAAGATATACAAACATATATCTCACATCTTCATTCTCTATTTACCTAATTTTATTTTGTTGTACACTGATATTGTAAAGCGGTCTTTATAATATTAGTGTAGATATCATGTATGAAATAATAGTACCATCATTGCTACTTGTGGCAATGGCCTGGTCACACACTCAGCAGATCAGATGGCGGATGGGCCATTGAGGATCTGGAGTGGCGGCCGCGTTTAGAAAAACGAAGTGGTGGTCAACCGTTCATCAGGTGGGAAGACGATCTCCATGCAGTAGCTGATCCGGGATGATGAGGCGTTCATTGAAAGAGGCCTATGTCCAGCAGTGGACCGATAAGTGCTGATGGTGATGATGAGACGGTAGTAGGAATAATATGCCTATCTTAAAATAATGTATTTTCAAGATATTTTAGATACTGGTACTTTTAAAAATGCTGCTCGCCTCCAAACAAAAAAAAGTGTAAATATCGGCTGTACAATTCTTTTCTCAAAGTGCCGTAAAATATATGCAAACCGCCTCAACAAGAAAACCATGATATTACGTCACTTATCAATTGCTAGGTTACTCTAAACTACTAAGTTCCTATTTTGTACAAAGCTTTTTTAAGACTGGCCAGTGTAATTCATAATGATAAATATGTAAGATATAATTAAATGAAACCATTCAAAATATTTGTTTTATTAATTACCTAATAAGAAAAAATATATTATGTACTGAAATAATATTATTTCGTGTGTAGACATTAAGAGATATAGCGATCCTTTTGTGTCGCTGTTCTTTAAAATTGATATAGCAATATTTATGAAATCTAATTATTTTTACCATCAAAATTAGCTACACAAATTCAGATGGTAAAAATAATTTGATAAAATATGTTTTCAGCAAAAAAATATTTTTCAAAACCTGAAGATACTAATTAAAACATTGTTTTTAGAATAAATATAAAAATGACCACGTAAAAAGGAACACTCACGAAACCGAAGAAGTAACAAGCATGTAGTGCTAATTCTAGAAACTAAGACCATATTTATTTGATTAATCGATTAATTTTATTAGTTTTAATAAATTTAAATAAGTTTAATAGTTTTAATAAACATTAATAATTCTAATAAATAGAATAAAGATATACTTTCTTTTAATTTGGTATTTAACTCTAGTAAAAAAACGGAATGATTTCCAAAACAAATTTAGATTTGTTTCCATATTCTCGGGTATTTTGCCTTGAATTCATAACGCACCTATGTGGTGGTTAGAAATTGACCCCTTTCAGTAATGACACATATCACAATAGATTAATGTAGACTTGGTTTTTTAATTGTTATGGTAAGAATATGTAGCCTATTTCGCTACGGACCAATCTGGCATGATACCCGTACCTATTAATTAAATTTTAAAGTCCTTTTTTGGGCTATTCAAATGAATATCCAAATTCAATTGTCTATAAAATAACAGCCTCACGTGTGTGGTCTTTGTTGATAAACGCATAATTATAAAATGGAACTGCCAGTAATTAACCTTTTGAACTACTGACTATCTACTTTATTTATTAACAAAGAACCTGTTATCAATCTCACTACATTGATTGTACAGTAATACCCGGCTTTACGCGACCCCGTTATACGCGGTTTCACTATAACGCGAATATATCGCGCTCAAATGCCTCGAATTTCGCGAAAGATTACGTATAAATATAATATGAACTTCTCTATGGTCGCGGGATCCCTGCTTCCTCTGAATATTCTCTTTGAAGGATCAATAATTCCCAGTACTTCGACTTTATTCTACGGGGATTTCGTGATATTAGTTCGATCGGCTGACAGTTGTGTTGTAACATTTATTGAAGATACATACATAATTTAAATGCCGCCTGTAAAGAAAAAAGAGCGTAAAAGCGTCACTTTGGAATTGAAGATGAAGTGTTAAGAAGAATGGAAAATGGAGGCAAAGCAACATTTGGTGGGAGAGATTTTGGACTCTCAGAATTGACTGTGAGAATGCTTTATAAAAACCGGAAAAAAACTTAAAATCACCAGCGAAAGTTCAACATCTATAAGTGCAATTAAACTTTCTCGTTCGATATCATCTTTCTTAGAAAGAATGGAGAAATTACTTAAGTCAAGATCTGATAAGCACAAAAGCAAAATCTTTGTATCAGATGCTGAGAACAAAAGAAGGTGAAGCGAGTGCCACTCAGACTTTTGCTGCCAGCAGAGGATGGTTCTTTCGGTTTAACCAGCGCCCTAATCTTCACAACATCCACATAACAGGCAAAGCGGTCAGCGCTGACATACAAGCTGCAGCTGAGTTTCCAGACAAGTTTCAAGAGTTCACTAGATGAGAGAAAATTCCTGCTTGTCTCATCTTCAATGTTGATGAGACCGTACTTTACTGGGAAAAAACGAACATTCATTTCTAAGGAAGAACGTCAAGCCAGTAGTTTCAGCTGGGTGGTTATGCCACTGGTATTTCAGACTGAAACCTTTACTAGTGTACCATTTAGAGACACCCCGTGCAATGCGAGGCACAGATAAGACAAATCTACCAGCTGTGTGGCGATCAAACAGAAAGGCACGGGAAAATTTTCAAGAATGGTATTCTAACAGTTTTTGCCCATCAGTCGAATCATACTGTGGCAGAAATAGGCTTGAACCGAAAGATATATTACTTTTAGACAATGCTCCAGGACATCCAACCTCGGCTCACTGTTTTTCGGGTACAAGGGTACCCCTTTGTATTCGGATTTCGGTAAGATTGGTGGCGTTGGATTGCTCTTTGCAAGGCGATTCTCGTGGCGTTTGAATTGTTCGGATCTGTCTTCGGGTTGCAAAGATATTTATATTTTTGTAACTTTGAAAATTGTGTAGGGAATTTTCCCTACATTATTGTTGTTGTTATTTAACAAGTCGTTCATATAGGCGAGCTTTCGGTTTTGACCGTTTGGTCCCGAAGCGTTACTGCATCGGCGACTTGTTAGGGTGGGGCTTTTCGGGGTTTGTGTTGGTGCGTCTTTTGACGTTGTTTCTTGTTGAGGTCACCCACAGCTTCTGGGAGCTTCGGGGTTTACAAAATACTTTGATCTACGGTAAGTTTCGGTGAACTGTTATTGAAGTATTTTGTGAGCGCCGCGGTGTTCCCACGGGAGTGATGTCCGGAGGTGCAGGAGTTAGTGGGGGAAGATGACTTCCGTCAGGGGAAACCGTGGGGAAGACGTGGGGCAAGGAAAGGGGAACCGGTGGTGGTTCTGGAGGACTTTTTCTGTTCAATTGCCTCGTCCGAATCGGATGTGAGCAGGAAGAGACTGTTCTCTGCATTTTCGGGGGACTTGGAGTCGGAGGTGGAGGTGGTCGGGAGGTTGCACAACGTGGCGAAGCGCGGGAAGGCTCCGACGTTGAACAGTGCCAGGACGGCACTCAGAGTTGTCCCGTGAAGACGACTTCGAGGCGGCGCTTGCCAAGCGGGCGTTCCTCAAAGAAAAGGCGGGGGCAGTGAATTCGGCGGAGGCACCAGTAGTGCTGGACGATGTCGAGCGATGTAGGGCCGAAGATATTAGGGTGGCCACGGAGGCCAACCTTAGTGTTCATACTCGGCCCAACAGGAAAATACATAACATAGCCTCATACTCGGCCTAACAGGAAAACCGGCGCACCTGCGGTGTGGCTACGCCGCAAAAATAAGAAGGGCCGCCGAGTCAATCAGGGAGATGGTCGAGTCCCTGGTTGACAGAACGGAAGGTGATGAGGTGCGTCGGCTGCGTGCAGACAATGCCCGGCTCCAAAGGGAGTTGGGCAACATAAGAGAGGAAGTACGCGCCTACAGGCGAGAGTTCGAGGAGTCTCGCAAAAAAGCGGCCGAAGGGGTGTCTGTGCCAAATATGGCCGACCTCCTGAAGGTGGTTGCACAAATGGTGGGCAACATGCTCGATGCCAGGATTGCGGGACTGGAGATGCGGCTTCCGCCTGCCCCGCCCTGCCGTCCTCCATTAGATGGCGACAGCAAGCCGCTGGCGAGGGAAGTACGAGCTGCGATCGCGGCTAAGAAGACAGCGCCAGCGGCTGCCAGTAAACACGTAGAGCACCCTGAGCAACGGGAGTTCCCGGCCCCTCCCCAAGCTCAGAAAGGGCACGGGAAGGGAAAGGGCCAGGCGTGGACGGCGCTTGGCCCCACCCCATCCAAGGCTTCGGCTCCAGCAATGGATGTGGGGGCGGAAGAAAATGCCCCCAGGAAGAAGGGCCCTCGTGGACATAGTCCTTCGCAAGAGGACGCAACCAGAAGCCGGAGTCACCAGCGCCGCCGGCGCAGAGGAATAAGAAGGGGAAACCGGTTGCTTCTGCGCCGCCGGCGAAAAAGGCAGAGGCAGCTAAACCGAAGCCATCGCTTCCACGCTCGTCGGCCGTAATATTAAAATTGCGGCCAGAGGCTGCGGAGAACGGGGAAACTTATGCTTCCGCTCTTTTAAAGGCGGAAGCAAAGGTAGATCTGAAGGAGCTGGGTATCGGCCCGCTACGGATCCGCCAGTCGGCGACCGGAGCGCGCCTCATCGAGTTGCCCGGCTCCACGAGTGGCGAGAAAGCGGACGTGCTCGCCGCTCGATTGAAGGTTGCGTTGGCGGAGGAGGCAGACGCCACCAGGCCCGTGAAGAAAGCGGACCTGAGAGTCACGGACCTCAGTGACGCGGTCACCGCGGAGCACCTCGCTACCGCTGTGGCCCAGGAAGGGGGCTGCAACCCGGGCCTGGTCCTCGTGCGAAACATTCGCACGGGGCAATTCGGCTCGGGCATAGCCCACATCGAGCTCCCGGCGGAGGCTGCCAAGAAGCTTCTACAGGCCGGGAGCATAGCAGTGGGGTGGAGCAGGGCTAATCTGTACCTCCTGCAGGCGCGCCCCAGGCATTGTTTCAGATGCCTGGGAATGGGGCACGTGCTAGAAGCTGCGGTCAAGCCGGCCATAAATCTGGCGCTTGTTTAGCCGCCCCGCACTGTGCGGTGTGCGCGGCCGCCGGAAGGCCGGCGAACCACGTGATGGGGGGCATGGCGTGCTAACCCCCTGTCACGCGTGGGAAGGTCGCCCCTCGCACACATGGGGGCAACCGAGCGGGGGCGGCTGATGCTGAGATGTCCTAAATGGCTAGTCATCTCAGCATCCTACAGGCGAATATTAACCACTCCGCTGGGGCTCAGGACCTCTTCCTGCAGTCCATGGCGGAGTGGTCGATTGACGTCGCGATCGTTGCCGAGCCGTACGCCGTGCCCTCCAGTCCACGCTGGGCTGGGGACACCGACGGCTCGGTGGCGATCGTGATGAGGCCTGGAGCCGGCCCCCCCTCCTCGTCGTCAAAGCGAGGGGCCGCGGGTACGTGGCGGCGGTTCGGGGAGAGGTTGCTTTCGTTGGTGTATACTACTCTCCGAACCGCAATTTGGCGGCCCTAGAACACTTTCTCGACGTTCTGGGGTCGCTGGTGGGGCAGTTAGCCCCCCTCCAGGTCTTCGTGGCCGGGGACCTCAGTGCCAAGTCCACGGCTTGGGGTAACCCGGTCACTAACCCGAAAGGGAGGGAGGTGGAGATGTGGGCGGTAGCTGCCGGGCTGTCCCTGCTCAACATTGGGACAGTTCAGACGTGCGTGCGATGGTCGGGAAGTTCCGTGGTGGACGTCACTTTCGCCATGCCGGCCATCGCACGCAGAGTGGAGGGGTGGAGGTTGGAGACGGAGGTGGAGACACTCTCGGACCATCGCTATATACGGTTCGAGGTGTCTCCGCCTCCCAGTCCGGCGTCGTCGCTGTGGTCGTCATCGTCTGAAAGGGGGCAGAGCCGGTTTCCGCGTTGGGCGCTCACCAAGCTCAACCGGGAACTGGCAGAAGAGGCCGCGATCGTGGGCCGTTGGTGCCTCCCGCCGCTGTCGGAGATAGGGGTGGACGAGGCGGCTGGTCGGCTCTGCGACGCGTTCACTGCGGTGTGCAGAGCGGCCATGCCGCCCGCGAAGAGTCCGCCCTAGCGGCGAGCGCTCTACTGGTGGACGGCCGAAATATCCGGCATCCGGGCCGCCTGCAACGGGGCCAGGAGGCAGTACAACCGGAGCAGGCGGAGACGCCCCCAGGACGTCGACAGAGACGACAGGCTGCGCAGGATCTACGTCGAGACAGTGAAGATTCTGCGGCAGGCCATATGCCGGGCCAAAGAGGAGGCCCAGCCGGAGCTAGTAAGGGATCTCGAGAGGGGTCCCTGGGGCCGACAGTACAAGTGGGCTCGGAACAAGCTCCGTGCCCCGTCGGCCCCCATCACGGAGATGCTTCAGCCGGATCAACTGGGGAGGATCGTCGGGGAACTGTTCCCCGACACACCCGTGGGCTTCACGCCCCCCAGGATGGCTCGGCAGACGTCGGACGAGGACCCGTCACGGAGGCTGAAATGGAGGCGATTCTGACTCGCCTCCAGAGTAAGAAGAGGGCACCGGGTCCAGACGGGGTGCACGGGAGAGTGCTGGCGATCTCTCTCGTACACCTCGGGGATAGCCTCCGGGAAACGTTTGACCGCTGCCTACGGTCCGGTCAATTCACGGGGGCATGGAAAGAAGGTCGCCTCTGCCTGCTTCCAAAGGCAGGGCGGCCCATGAACTCGGCATCATCGGTTCGACCGGTGGTGCTGCTGAAAGAGGCCGGGAAGGCTTTAGAACGGATCGTGGCCGCCGAGGGCACGGGACCCGGACTCTCGGAGTCGCAGTTCGGGTTCCGTGCACACCGGTCGACGATCGACGCTCTCAAGCGCCTGCGGGCGGTGATGGGTGAGGCGGAACACAGGTGGGAGGTGGTAGTCGCGGTGTCGTTGGACATCGCGAACCCATTCAACAGCGTGATACGGGAGGCAATGAAATTCTTCAAGGTGCCTCCCTATCTCGTGAAGTTGTTGGATGCGTATCTCTCCGGTCGCAGAGTGGCCCTCGAGAACCGGTCGGGGTCCGTGGAGTGGAGGCGAGTCGGGCATGGCGTCCCGCAGGGTTCCGTACTTGGACCGATCCTGTGGGAGGTAGGGTACGCCAGGTTCCTGCGAGGCCGTCTCCTCCCCGGGATGGGTGTCATCTGTTACGCGGATGACACCCTCGTGTAAGCTCGGGGAAAGACATACAAGGAGGCGGCTCGGCTGGCCGAGGTCGGTCTAGACCTTGTGATCAGCCGAATAGAGAGGCTAGGGCTTGGGGTAAGGATAGAGAAGACCGAAGCCCTCCTCTTCCGCAGGACCGGCCGCAAGGGGCCCCCACCGGGGGCCGCTCTACAGATCGCAGAGGAGAGGGTCAGGTTAAGCCCCCACATCAAGTACCTGGGGCTCATCCTTGACGGAGGGTGGACCTTCGGCCCACACTTCGCTATGTTGGGACCGGAGGTCGTTAAGGCGGCGAGTGCGCTGGGTAGACTCCTCCCGAACCTCGGAGGACCCAGCGCCGCCGGCAGCTGTACTCCGGTGTCTGTCGGAGTATGGCGACGTACGGCGCCCCGGTTTGGGCGGATCGTATCGCTGCGAGAAATAAAACCCATCTGCGCTCCGCGTAGAGGGTCGTCGTAGTGAGGTCGATTCGGGGTTACCGTACGGTTTCGTGGGCTGCAGCTACGGCCCTAGCCGGCGATCCCCCGTGGGAACTCGTGGCGGAGGTTCTGGCCGAGAGCTACTCCTATGTCTCGGATAGGAGGGCTCTCGGCTCGAACCCCACGCATGACGAGATCCTGCGGGTCCGCCGGTTAGGGCGTGTGGCGTTAATGCAGAGGTGGGGGGAGGACCTGGCGCGGCAGCCGTACGGTAGAGAGATTACGGCTGCCTTGCGCCCCGGTCCTCGAGCGGTGGATGCGTCGTAGGCGCAAACCCCTCACCTTCCGTCTAACGCAGGTGCTCACCGGGCATGGTTGCTTCGGTGAGTATCTGTGCAAGACGGCCCGCAGGGAGCCGACGACTCGATGTTCGATTGTGACGTGGCGGTGGACTCGGCCCAGCACACCCTCGAGGTGTGCCCGAGATGGGCGGCGCTGCGTCACGACCTGACATCAGTTGTCGGAGGGAACTTGTCAAAGTCGAGCATCATCGTCGCGATGCTCGGCAGCGACGAGTCCTACAAGGCGATGGCTTCCTTCTGCGAGACCGTCATGTCCAAGAAGGAAGCCGACGAGCGGGTGAGAGAGGAGGCTGCCGACGCGGCCTCCCCCCGCCGAGGACGAATGGGGGTACGAAAGAGCCGCTATGTGCAGCGCCTTCAGTAGTGCCCCTGTGTTCCGTGTGGGGCCGGGATGGGAACCGGGTCCACTTCCAAGACACGGCGTCGTGGGGACTGTCTTAGAGTAGCCGGACAGTCTCCGAGGAGGTGAAGTCTGGCCTTTTCGCCGAGGCCAGCCTGTCGCTGGAGGGGTCCTGTTGCCTGCAGATCCGGGACCCTCCACTTATAGCGGCTGATGGCTCCCGTAGGGGTTTAGTTGTTATTGCTACCCAATAGCCGAGTCCAACATAGGTCTGGGGGTCTACCCGGGCTCCCAGGTATCATGCGTAAATGCATTCCCCTTCGTCACCAAAAAAAAAAGGACATCCAACCTCACTTGATACGCCTAGAGACTTAAAAGTGTACGTGAAGTTCCTTCCACCAAACCCGACGTCAACATTACATGGACAGGGAGCAATACCAAAATATTTCATGAAATAATAATTCAGGAAACTAACGGGGAAGGAAGACAGTTTATGCGAAAGTGGTGGAAGTCATACAGCATTATGAAGTCTATTCACAACATACAAGAGGCTTGGAAGGAAGTTAAAATGAGTTGTATGAATGGGGTGTGGCGTAGTCTTGGGCCAGATGTAGTAGAAGCACCTAGGAGAATTGTCCAGATGCAGAGACAAGTGACTTGAAGACATTGCAGCAATGATTGAGGGGTCTGAACTTGAAAATATCGCGGTAGAAGACCTCGTAGAACTTGTAGCAACGCACGACAATCCTCTCAGCAATGAAGATCTGATCGAGTTACAGAATTATCCTATCTACGATGAGGAAGAACAATTAGAAGATAAAGTTTTACCTTCAGGGGGCATACAAAATTTATTCCGGTTTGGACATATTGCAGAATACAGACAATAATGTTGACCGTGTCTTGACCATCTGTCAAACAATTAAAAACAGTGTTGGGTGTTATGAACGTATTTTATAAGAACGTAAACAAAACTTTACCCAAAAGACAATAGATGTATTTCTCCGTAAAAAAAGAAGAGTATGTATTGAGTAAAGTGTTCCAAGAATTAAAGTGATTGATTAAAATGATATGTATTTTTTTGTAATAATTTTTGACTATGCTTAATCATAAACCTTCGCGAATTTCAGTTAACACAATTTTTTTGACGTATACCTCGCGTATAGCGGGGTATTACTGTATATTTATTGTTATACGTTAACAGTATGTCCCTCTGTTAAGATCATTTAAACGGTCGATTTATTTTATAGTTACATAACACTAGAAATATGGTCTATATAGGTCTTTGGAAAGAACACCTGTGTTTTCATTATAAAATTATACTCAATTGTTTTAATTGTCATGGTAGGTACTTGGCACTTATTTAAAATTGTACGAGGGTGGATCTAATAGTTCTAAGCCCGACCAAGAAAATGAAAGAAAAGTGGATCTAAATTTATTTTTATATTTCGACATAGTCTCCATCTTGTTCAATCCACTTCTTCCACCTGACCTGCAACTTGTTTATCCCCTCGAAAAAAAAGATTCCACAAGGTCGGCGAAATAATCGTTTACTGCGACTATCACCTCATCTTTGGTCGAAAATTTCGAGCCACCCAAATGTTTTCTTAAATTTGGAAATAAATGATAATCCGAGGTGGCTAAATCCGGCGAATAAGGTGGGTGGGGCAGCAATTCGTAGCCACAATCATGGATTACAGACATTGTTTCCACCAAAGTGTGAACACGTGCATTGTTTTGATGAAACAAAATTTTCTTACGCAACATTCCCGGCCTTTCTTCTTTTATTTCTCCCCGGAGTCTTCGTGAAAGGTTACAATAATAACTAGAATTTATAGTTTGACCTTTCGGTAAATAATCTACAAAAAGAATACCCTTCGCAGCCCAAAAAAACAGTAGCCATGGCTTTGTTAGTGGACAAAACGACCTTAGCCTTTTTCGGTGTAGGAGAGTCTGATCCACTGTTTGGATTGTTGCTTTGATTCAGGAGTATGGTGGTGAACCCAGCTCTCATCAATGATAACAAATCTAGACAAAAAGTCCTCGGGGTCAGTCTCAAAAAGTTCCAAACAGTCTCGCGAAATTGTGTATCGAACTCGTTTTTTTTTCAGATGAAAGCAACCTCGGGACCCAGCGCGCAGAAACCTTATGGAACCCCAATTCTTCCGTTATTATGTGTTGCACCCGGCCATAACTAATGTTTGTTATCTCAACTATCTTACCAATGGTCAAACGTCGGTCACGTACGAGATCATAAATTTTATCGATGTTTTCTTTCGTGGTAGAGGATGTAGGCCTTCCACTCCTAGGATCATCTTTAATGCCCTCACGACCGCGCTTAAACTCAGCTATGCAGTTCTTGACACTGGAATACGATGGAGCAGACTCCCCCAAAGTGCTCACCATATCTTGATGGATGTCTTTTGGTGATAGGCCTTTTTTATTGAGGTACTTAATGACTGCACGGTGTTCAATTTTCTCCATTATTGAAAATTGCGTCAGGTTGCTTCAAACAAATAGTCACAGAAAATTTATACTGTGCAGTATCGGAATGAGACTGCAATATGACACATACTAACAAATGACGGTAGATTTAAAAAGATGTCATAGCTCCATGTAGGTTTTAGATCCTCCCTAGCAGTAAATAAATTTATTGTAGGTACGCAACCGTATATTAAATATACTCGATCATGATATACTATTTAATTTCAAATACAATAGTAACACCCTTCGAAAATATTTCTTTATGTATGGTATATTGAGACGAATGAGCAGACTCTTTTCATAACTACATTGTATGAGCAAGTTCACTTCCATAACTTTCGTATTTAGTTTCCCTAAAATGTCACTGTATTATAACTATGTACGAGTATACAATGGTGTCAATAATTTTGAACGTTGTGATGTACTAGTAATGTTCAACGATACCTACAGACTAATGAAAAAGATTTAGAGCCTACTACCAACTATCGGTCGCGCGCAAGCCCGTGCACTGCTCGCGTTTATATTGTAGTGTTCTGCATCTGTACCTACTTGGTATTGTACCCAATGTGGAATATACGTAAATCTATTTAACATTTTCTGAGACCAAAGGTGTGTCTTATCTTATTTTATACAAGTATGAAATAAAGTAAATACTTTGTGTATTTAGTCTGTTATTGTATAATAATAATTGTACCTATTGATAAAATAAGAACATTTAAAATGTAAACGTAAAAACCTTAAATTTATTTCAATGAATAATTCAACCAAATTTGTTGAACCAAAAATTACATAATTTCAAATAGTAAATTAGCGAGAGTTATTTCGTGTGTTACGTTCCCGACTGTATAGGTACCTACTTTGGCGCATCGAGAATTTCGCGATTTGTCGAATATTTCTTTGTACTTTTCTGACATGAACTTTGGCTGTGGAAGCGAAGAGAAGCCCAATACAGCTTTATCGGATTGCTATCAGTGCTCCTGGCGACGAGACTACGTTTAGAAAGAGGGACCGCCCTTTTCTCTCTCTCTCTCTCTCCTGCAGATGGGAGAGATGCATTCCGATGTGAGAGTGTTTGTAACAGCTAAACATAACTATTATTATCATGGCCAGAGGTCCCCCCCCCGACTATGACGACGGCACGCGCACCGTCAGCGCTGATGGCCGAGGTATATGAAGTTGGAAATGAAATGATCTCGGCGCTGACGTCAACGTTTGGCTCAAGGAGAGCATCATGATACGATCGGGGGAGCTGTCCCCCTTCACGTTCTGACGGGCGAAAAGACACGGATAGCCGGTGCCTATACGCAGAAAGCGATTTTGCACTTTCTGCTAAATTTCTATGTGAGAGGATCTTGCGTGAGCGAATACTACACTGGAATATGACAATATCGGGCGGATACAGACTCTGTACAGTGTGAGCTTGTGTCTGAGAGACATCTTACTTGTAGCATTTATTTAATAATAATGCTTATGTAAGACGTACCGCGTTTTATACTTGACTTTAGTTATGTGCTCTTTGAAGGTGAGAGGAGAGCACGATCAAGAGTGACACATAGTTTACTCGGGGAATTTCGCTGCCGTAGAGGGTTAGGGGGTGGAGGCACGATACGCCTAGGATCGCATAGGCTCTGTGGGAGCGCTAAGAGGATACTGTGCCCTCCACCCGTTATGATAAGTGAGACTATATAGTTGGCAAATCTGGCCTTTGTGCCAGATTTTATCAAACGCTTTTTCTATGTCAAGGAAGCAATTACATATTCCGTGAGGCGGTGTTCTTGTAACGGGCAACTGTGTGCTTCGCGAAATGCGAATCGTTGGTCTATGAAAAGTTCTTTATCTCTTACTATATCCTTGGTGCGCGCGAGAAGGACTCTCTTATACAGCTCAGCCAAGGAACTGATGAGGCTTATTGGACGGTAGCTTGTGGGCAAGTTTCTAGGCTTGCCTGTCTTGTGAATGAACAATGGCTTCCTTCCATATGTCGGGTAACGTGCATCCCTCGAGGAGGGCGTTGAATATGCCCACTAGGAGGATTATTTAAGCGGCGGCATTATTTTGAGCACTTTGTTTGTGATCTCGCCAGGTCCAGGGGACCGTCTAGTGACGAGATCTCGGATGAGGAGTTCTCTTCGTCTATAGTCATAGAACGTATAGGATCGCCTGCCGGAAGTAGAGAGCGGCGGTGCTCAACTTCCCGCTGTATCTCGGCGACATGAGAAGTTACTAGTTGGGTGGTACGGACGGTACGGTAGCAACACGGCTTTTTCGTCGTCTTCTACTTCAGGAAGACTATTAGATAGGATGAGTGAGGCATGGTTTGACGGGTTCACATTCAGTAGAGTATATATTCAGTATGGCGACTGTTGAAGGCACCGGCTCTAATTACAGATGGATCTAAGAATAAAAGCGTTTTTATATCGCTATATAAAGTAGGTTGTTGGTTGGTATACAGAAACTAGCATGATTAGTTGATAGTTGATGACCCGACATGCATAGTTTGCATGGTGAAACATCTAAGTTTTCTAGGTCAGGTAGGTCTAGGGGAACACAGTACACTTCCTTCACTCTTATGATAAATAGACGGCACGTCTATATGTCCTTTTTGGGATTGCAACCTGTCATTCGGAATTAATTGATAATGGCGGATTTTCGGATCTCTATTACACGGTTTTAAAAAAGTAAAGCTAACGCAATAATAGGACGTCGATATTGTTTCTATAAGAAAGAACATATCTGGAGGTTTTTATTGCGGATGCCCTTCGTATTTCACGTAGCTATCTTTTCTTTTCTTTTTGTTGCCGCGGGGAAACGCATTTAAGCGCCTTCACCGGCCCTGGGATCCAGTGATGTGTGGAACTTGCGGCACATGCTAATGAATACCCACAAAACCACCGCGAGTGCCATCAGTGCCGCCCTTGGTGAGGTGCCCCGGAACACCTCCACAGATGGGGCTGCCCAGCACTACAGGACAACCCCACCGACTTTGGGACAGTGTAATGGGGTGAGGTTCCGTCCTCGCCCCTTGCCCCGTGCGTAAAAGCGCCACCTGCTGTTGCTCTTCTTATAGGAGGGGTGCATAGATCCCCCTCGGTTCCATTGGCTTCGCCTGGGTTTACCGCAGGCTACTAAGCCCCACCGCCACGACAAGGCTTGAACCATGGTGAGGTAGATAAATGCACCTATCACAAGTATTATTGGGATTAACAAGCGCAATGATCACATCATGTTTGCTTACGGTACAAGTTATCGGTAATCGTAAGTGTTTCCGTTACATCATTTCAATTTAGATATAAATTTTAGTGATGTAGCGTTATTGATATTTGAAGTTATATCCATAGACAAGATTATTGCACACTATGCTTATAGAATTTATAAGTCATGTCATTAAAATGAACTTTACATGAGTATATCGTGTATCAAAGCGAGTACAGTGTATCATTATTATTTATATTTGCTCTGTGATATCGACAAACCAAGACGGAGAGTAGCAACTACACAAACATTAAACTGATCGGAAAACCCCTTCTATTGATGCTTTAATATAATGTAAGATGTTTTAAGGTAGTTAAGGAAGGGAAGGGAAATTCGAGACGGGCTATAACTTATAGCCCGTCTCGAATTTCCCTATATAGTTTATGACGGGTTTAAGGTTGTTTAGTTTTTTTTTAGTTTTTAGTTTAAGATGGGCCAGTAAGGTTCTGGAGTGGACGCCGAGTTTAGGTAAACGAAGTTTTGGTCTATGTGAATATATATATAGTATGAACTATGGTGGGGAGAGGCAACGGGGTTTAACTCTGGCTGTGGTAGTCATTTAACGGCGTTACGGGCTTGCCTGATCCTGCTGACCAGGGCTCGGTTCTCGATCGACTTCGTTCCCATAGCGAAGGATGTGACCTAGGGCGTTTATAGCCTCTGCGTCGAAATCTAGGCGGCTCGAGTTTGTAAATGAGCTCTGAAATCATTAACATGAGGAGCTTTCAGATTAGCGTTGTATCCTTGATGATATCCCGCTAGTGGCCCTGTTTATTATATATACCGGTATTGCGGCTATCCATTTTCAAAAACAGGGCCGTCGCGTTTTGTGGCGGCCTAACGATTTGCCAGATTGAGACGTTCTTCAACATATTGGTTGACGTGTAACCCCACTGAATGTCTGGGTTTTTGGCAGTGATAGTGATCGATGCAAGTACGAAATTAGACCAAGTGTTTTGGGTGCAAAAAAAAAACCCAACCACGAAGGCTTATTCGTTCGCCCGCCACAAAATAAAACGCCCCTAATTTTGAAAATGGCTAGCCGTAATGAAGTACGATGATTTAGATAATCCTACTGCGAAAACATGTACCATGGATACGACCAATTGAAGACAAGCGCGCATAGCGACCGGAGCCGAACGTAATTCGTATAACACGAATATAATATATAGGAGGTAGTGCCCTGCGTAGTGCATGACACTACATCCGCCTATGCAACGGAATCGGGCCGGCACGACCGGGGAGGTACCTCTCGCTCACATAATACCACCGTAAAGTGACATCTTTAGTGTGTCTGAGTAGCCGGTGGCCCATTGGGTGGGGATGAAAGCAACGCATCTGCGTAACACTCATGCGAATGTCCATGGGCGTCGGTATTCATCAAAAGGTTCTGATTGCTCGTTTGCCTCCTTTTGTTATAAAAAGACCTAATCATGATTTTAAAACATCTTTTCAACGATACCCCACGTGACATCATTCGGTGATTTTCATTTTTAAAAGTTGGCCTCTAATGCAAAACGTCGCCCCATTAAGCGAGAATACCTGTAAAACGTTGCGAGTAATGTAATCATCAAAATCTGAAAGGCACAACAAACATATATGCACACGTGCATACATATTTACACGCTTACTGACATACATACAGACAGCTTAACACATCCTCCTTATCGTTGCACAGTCGGGTAAAACAACAATGTTACAAATGCAAAAACATCTCAAGTTTATATAATAAGTGTACTTTATTTGTGTTTTTATACAATACTCGATATAACTTATAAACACAACAAAATGATCGTAGGTTCAAATATAGACAAAGCTGAGTACATTTTGTTAGTATCGAATGTTTATTATTTTACTAAGAAGTATGCAAGTGCAAGTATGCAAGTTAATTTTAACTTATTATTAATAAAAAATGTTTAAGGGAATTTTCAACTTAGTTAAGAGCGACACTTTTCTAATCAGAGTAACTCTTCATGTGTATGTAATGCGTTGATTCATGAATCATCAATTGAAGGTCGGCCGGTGCCTGATATCAACAGTCGGTGCACACAGACACAGTTCTTACTCTTCACTCCTTACCCTTACTGGCGTTATATTGTAATCTGTGCTCTCACTCGGCCGTGTGCACTTTTGTACAAAATTTTGCATTTCGCAGCCGCCAGCCACTTACATTTGCGTCGGCCGGCCGTTCGACGTGTTGTCTTAACAACTGATGTATTTAACGAGCTTGACTTCTGGATACCTAAGTGAGATAAACTAATTTATTATCTTATCTCTAATACAGTTAGTGATATGCGTTTCATTTTACGCACCGTAAAAACTGTTGTAACATGTCAAAACTCTTTGTGTATTCTATGCTTGTTAGTATTTAAAAGTCGGCAGCTTGAAAATTTATATTAAAAAGATAAACAAGGCTAGATTCTTCCACTTTTACAGTCTGGCCTCATTATTTTTGACAAGATTTTAAATGGGTACCAATTATTGAAGTGGATAAAAACTCTCCGAGTTGTAATAGCTATGTTAGTCATATGTCAATGCATTACTATACTACAACCAGTCTTGTTGGGATCACCCCATGAAGACTAGTTAATTTGTTTTGTCTTGTATATCGATAACGCTAGCTGCATGCATGAAGTATGACGTCATAGACCATAGTAACGTCACTAGACACAGTAATGTTCATAATAGGCAGAGCCTGGGATTTAGAGAACGTAACAAGTCATCTCTTTCACTCCATCGGGCGATATGTTCACAGTTCAATTAGAGACAACCATTTTTATTCAATTTTTTTTATTTCATATTTTCAGTTATGTTCATCAAATGGTCACTTACTCTTAGCCGTATTTTCTATACCATATTTGTGTATATATCTGACAGCAGAAAATAAAAATTACTGTTACTATTATTAGTAACTAAAAGTGAGTAAAGAAACCTTATATTGATTTTTAACTACTACATATGTCATTGTTTGAGGATTTCCAATTTTTATACTCGTTACAATATGGCGTCTAATGGGCGCCATCTTGAATTTTGAACATTACTTTGTCTTTGTTTGAAATAAACGGTTCAATTTATGTATGATACACCGAAACCGACACAGACGTTTATTCAATATATATAGTCCCTGTAGTACATATACATCGACAGCTAAACGCTTAGCCTCCTTTTTATTGCGCAGTCGGGTAAAAAGACAAGGGCGATAACACGTTTAGCCGGGAGTAGATAAGACACCAACAACATATTAAGAATTTTATGATACTGGGACTTGCTGGTACTACAAAATCGACCTGTACGCTAATACTGTTTAAAACTGCTAGGTATTCTTAGGCCCCGTTCGCAGGAGTGTTTTTTAACGCGCGTTATAAAAGCTCTCGGTGCCATAAGTGTCGATCAAACTTCGATAGCCGACCAAGGATTCGGTCGGATCCCTTACCAACGGAGGTACAAACCGGACAGCAAAAATTAGCAAATTTATGTATACGCCAGTACAGTTTCTACGAAGTCTTGACTTTTTTTTTTCGGAGAGATCTATTACTGGTTGGCGGCGCTTGTCCAGCCTCAACAGTTCGACTGACTAGCGAAGACTTTTGTGTCTTCAAGTTTACGAAGTCTTGACAGTCGCACATGCGTACAATAAACTAACGAACATAATCTCTTCCTTCTCCCGATGGCTCTTCTAAGGTTCGGTAGCTTCTGGGACAGTTCCACTCGTACTTCACCTATGTTTTTTTGTTAAAAAAATTATTCAATGTTGTATTATGTATTTGTTAGTACTAAATCCAATACATAAATGAAAGGGTAATTCAAATTTATGAATAAGAATAAACTTAAAATTATTACCAAACATTAGGTGGGTAACTGGCCTTAGAAAGAAAAAAAAGTAGTTCCACACACAGACACACACACACACACACACAGACACACACAGACACACACAGAGACACACACACACACACACACACACACACACACACACACAC
>JAFELO010000539.1:107960-206534 GCA_017140195.1 Eumaeus atala | reverse complement strand
TATGTTTGTTGAGACACATTATAAACTGTCTTAAACTATCAAACTACCTTATAAGCTATTATAATCAGGCTTAGACAATCTTGCAAACGTTTTAAACTACTTTAAAATAGTCTTAAACTATCTTATAACCCATCTATAACCCGTCTTAAACTATCTTATAACCCGTCATCATCATCAGCCTTTCCACTCCTGGACATAGGCCTCTCTCAATGAACACCAAAGCGACCGATCTCCTGCTACTCGCATCCATCCCGGACCAGCTACTGCACGGAGATCGTCTTCCCACCTGGTCAACGATCGACCAAAACTTCGTTTACCTAAACTCGGCGTCCACTCCAGAACCTTACTGGCCCATCTTAAACTAAAAACTAAAAAAAAACTAAACAACCTTAAACCCGTCATAAACTATATAGGGAAATTCGAGACGGGCTATAAGTTATAGCCCGTCTCGAATTTCCCTTCCCTTCCTTAACTACCTTAAAACATCTTACATTATATTAAAGCATCAATAGAAGGGGTTTTCCGATCAGTTTAATGTTTGTGTAGTTGCGACTCTCCGTCTTGGTTTGTCGATATCACAGAGCAAATATAAATAATAATGATACACTGTACTCGCTTTGATACACGATATACTCATGTAAAGTTCATTTTAATGACATGACTTGTAAGTTCTATAAGCATAGTGTGCAATAATCTTGTCTATGGATATAACTTCAAATATCAATAACGAGATATAAATTGAAGTGATGTAGCGGAAACACTTACGATTACCGATAACTTGTACCGTAAGCAAACGTGATGTGATCATTGCGCTTGTTAATCCCAATAATACTTGTGATAGGTGCATTTATCTACCTCACCATGGTTCAAGCCTCGTAGTGGCGGTGGGGCTTAGTAGCCTGGGGTGTACCCAGACGAAGCCAATTGAACTGAGGGGGATCTTTGCACCCCTCTTATAAGAAGAGGGGGGCTAAAGATCAGGAGGAGGGATCTCTCTCGGTACCCCTCTTATAAGGAGAGGGGATCAAAGAGCAACAGGAGCTGGCGCGTTTGCGCACGGGGCAAGGGGCGAGGATGGGAACCTCACTCCATTGCACTGTCCCAAAGTCGGTGGGGTTGTCCTGTAGTGCGTGGCAACCCCATCTCAGGAGGTGGAGTTTGTCCCTTAGTGGGCTGACTAGCCGTCGAAGTGCCCTGATGATTTATTGTTCCGGGGCACCTCAAGGGCGGCACTGATGGCTCTGGCGGTAGTTTTGGTAGGTATTCGACACTATCATATGCCGCGAGTCCCACACACCACTGGACCCCACCCAGGGTCAGTGCAGGAGCGTAAATGCGTTTCTCCGCGTCAACAAAAAAAAGGTGTTTTTATCTATATTACACAGGGACCCGCCTCAAGTCTGTGTTTTCAAGAATACTATATCATAATCATCAGTATCAGCCCTTCTCGGTCCACTGCTGGACATATGCCTCTTTCAATGAACGCTAAGACGATCGATCTCCTGCTGCTCGCATGCATCCCCCAGCTACTACGCTGAGATCGTCTTCCCAAGTGGTGAACGGTCAACCTACATAGATAATAGTACATCACAAATAATAACGTTTCCACTGATCAATTCCCTACGAACTTCCGTTGACCGCTTTTCGTAACGCTCTAGTCACGCATACCCCAGCTTACTCCCCAATTCAAACGTGCGTAAAGGAGTTTTACTTCAATAAGACGAATTCAATAAGACGCTCATAAAATTAAGACAAATGTTAACAATTGTCTTAATTTTATGAGCAACATTTTTTTATAAACATCCATTGCTCATTTTTGCCAGCATGGAACTTCTAAGTCCACAAGAACCGTAGAAGATCTTGATTGAATGGTGTAAGTGACCACAAATCGCTGTGGTTACTATCTGGGAGCACGGTAGTGTACCCGCCAAAACGAACAAACGAAGCTAAGTCCACGAATCTTTTGTCGAAGCGAAGTGTTTTTGTGAACCCTCGTAACTCGGATTTGGATTAAAGCAGATAACCAAAATTTTTAAACATTAGCGGACTTGATACAAATGTTGTTTCATTTTATGTAATTCTTAGATCTAACAACACCTCAAATCTATACTAATAATATACAGCCGAAGAGTTTGTGTGTTTGCTTTAACGCGTTAATCTCGGGAATCACTTTTTTGTTCAATAGACCATTTATCACGGAATCAGTGTGGGGCTTATCATCGCTTCCACAGCACAATTTCAGGTACGAAAAAATCTGCCTGCAACTGTTATGAGCTGTTGGCTCTATTTCCATTAAAATAGCTATTATATAGTTAATAAATATTTTAAACTCCACCTCTCAGGAACTCATCTTGTTTCTTCATGTCCGTCTGTCCGTCCGCCATTAACAGACGGGTTACTCGGAGACCGCCGCAAAAAGATAAAGTATGACTTTGAATTTTTTTTTTATTAAATATAGCTCTTCATATATGTAACTGTAGAAACAATCCTAGACGGCACAGCCTAGGGGGGGGTATCATTGGATCACTATCATTGGAAACCTGCCATTAAATTTAGATAGACCTACTAACTAAATTGAATTGCAGGTTCTAAAAAGTTTTATGATCATGGTAATACTTTGCGAGACATTTGCTTAGATTGTCGTAAAATGAGTTTTCGGTGTGCCCTCCACACAAACTAACTTTCAAAGGTCAGAGGGAAAAATTGCAAAAAAAAAAACAAAACAAAATTCATTTGAATTCTATCGATTTGTTAGTTGACGTTAGTTAGGAAGCCTTCATGGGTGAGTCCCTCGCTCTTGGCTAGTTTTTTAAAATATTGCACATAATTTTCATTTCNGGGGGGGGGGGAATTTTGGACCAAAGTGCCAAACCGTTTGACGTTAAGGATATCCTGGTTATAAACTAGTATGCACCACCCACGTCCTGACGGACGATCGCATAACAAATTGGGTATCTACCATTGCTGCGCGTGATTGTCATTTATATGACAGCAAATGATCGCCTTACATACATGCATGCTACACAATGAGCGCATTGTTCTTGGGCGCTGTCATTTGCATATTTTTATGCAATTTTAGTTCGTACATTTTTTTATAGAATAGGGGGGCAAACGAGAAATCGGAGCCTTTTTACGACCCAGACGCCCATGAACATCCACATAATTACTACGCCGATGCGTTGTCATCCGCCCCACTGGGTCACCGGTTATTCACAAACCGCACGAAACGCAACACTGAAGATGTCACTTTGCAGCGGGATTATGTGAGCGAGAGGTACCCCCCCAGGCGTGACGACACAATTCCGTTGCATAGGAGGATGTAGTGTCATGCACTATGCACAGCACTACCTCCTCCTATGCAGCATGACACTACCTCTTCCAATTTTATTGTGTTTTATATTGTGGCAATTTTTACTGACGCTTAAATATTGCTCTATTTGACGCATGTTGCGTTACATTGGGTTCTATGAGATGAGGTGAGTGATGGAGTGCACCCATCCATATACAGTCAGATAGACTATGGGCACATTTTTCTTTTTATATGATGCCAGTCTGTCTGTAGATTATTCACAAGCAATGTATAGATAATAATGGTGATTATTTTGATTAAAAAAAATATGTTAAATTGAATAAAAAAAAAAAAAACAAATTCAACTATTTTTTTGTGTAAATCGGTAATTACACACCCTAACATGATCATAAATATGTGAATAATAATAAATAATATTACGGCGAACGCTTTTGGAATCGTAAATTTAATTTGTTTGATTTAGTATAAGCGTTAGAGATGACCTTTGCCAAAGTTAAATCTACAGTAAACACATAACACGTATTATTTGCTTTAGAGTAAGCTTTAGACATGACCTTCTACAATGTTAAATCGCACAGTAAACCAATTCAACGTACATTGAATAGCACTCGGGAGGCGGATGTGAGGTGCAGCTGTGTGCGTATTTCATATCGTTTCAACATGTTACACTAGAATAATAAACATTTGCTCATTTAACTCACCGTAAGCTTCTGAAAAGAGTCAAAATGAAACTCGACATACCACAGTTTTATTTTTCTTTTGTTTCGCGGTTAAATTCTTGCGCACGATGTATTTGCCCAAAAAAAGCACGGTGTATTGATGTCTTAGGTTTACGCGAATGTTAGTCATTACAATAAAACTACTTTTACTCGTGACCATGGTTGCTATAAAGCTTCTGAAACATCGGGCTAGTTAAATAGTTTAATAAACCGCGATAAAATCCGCAATAATAATTTTATTGTAGCTTTGTATTCAGTTTAAATATATGGATCTGAAATCAAATTTATCTCTATGCTGATGTTTGTGGGCGTCATCAGACATGTCCCTTGTTCCTATATACAATTAAAACAATGTATTACTATATAAATAATAAAGTTAGGGATTTGTAAAGAAAATAATCTACCACCGTACCAATTAAACTAACCGCCAATGTTCGTCATGTCTCTCAACATGACTACAATGTTAAACTAATAATATCATGTCATGGTCCACTTGGGACAGCTTTGGAATAGAGAGATAGTAAGCCAAAGAGATAGTAAGCCAAAGAGAGGTTGTAAGCCAAAGAGATAGTAAGCCAAAGAGAGATAGTAAGCCAAAGAGATAAGAAGCCAAAGAGAGATAGTAAGCCAAAGAGATAAGAAGCCAAAGAGAGATAGTAAGCCAAAGAGATAAGAAGCCAAAGAGAGATACTAAGCCAAAGAGATAAGAAGCCAAAGAGAGATAGTAAGCCAAAGAGATAAGAAGCCAAAGAGAGATAGTAAGCCAAAGAGATAAGAAGAGATAAGAAGCCAAAGAGAGATAGTAAGCCAAAGAGATAAGAAGCCAAAGAGAGATAGTAAGCCAAAGAGATAAGAAGCCAAAGAGAGATAGTAAGCCAAAGTTTTAAACTTACGTAATTGTAACTACGTGGTGCTCGCAACTTGCTCTGCGTAGACTTTGGCCTTTAATCCGATTGTTCGGCATCAGATACTTATAGTATAGGGAGACAAACGAGCAATCGGAGCCTTTCAACGACTACCGACATGTACATCAGCATAATTATACCGACGCGGTGAAGAGTGGGCGCTCTTCCAAGAATGGGCCACCGGCTGGTCACGAACCGCACGAAACGCGACACCGTAGGTGTCACCTTACGGCGGTATCAAATGAGCGAGAGGTACTTCCCCGGTCGTGCCGGCCCAATTCCTTTGCATACCAGGATGTAGTGTTATGTACCATGCATGGCCCTACCTCCTCCTACGCAGCATAGCACTACCTCTTACAGTACTGGAGATTCTTGAGTACCCATGTCAACAGAAAAAGCTTATCAAGCTCAATATGATTTCCTAAAGCGCCATTTCCATATCACTTACTATTTTTTCGATTTAACCTTTTAGTGTGACTATAGAGATTCACGTGGAACAATATGAAATATGCTTTATTGAGCACATAAAAAATTACAGTACAAACAAATGATAAAAAACAACATTAAATATAAAATTCGTGTGCACAAAAGGCGGTCTTATTGCTTCCAGAACTCAAAAGTTTAAAACAGAAAAGGTGGTTTCAGAATTTACCGTGTATATACAAACACACATACAGACAAACATCTAAACTTTTTTTTTAATAATCATTGAATTGTGTTCTAATGAAATTTAAATATCGCCCTCAATCAGCTCAGGGCTCAGCCCCCAACACTAGCTGCCTTCGCCTCCAGAACCCTTAAAATGTTAAGGTTCAAATGCATGACGCTGTAGTAACAATCGCTTCATTACTTTTGTAGACGACACGTCGGAGATAAATGACCATTATTGCACTATGAGTACAGCGCCTCTGCTACGCTCGGCATATGTTATATATTATCAATGATAACAGCGACACAAATAGCTCCATAAATTGTTAAGTTTTAAATATGGTATGACGCAGCAAAACCAATCGCTTCTTTACTTTTGTAGATGACACGCGGTAGACAAATGATTATTATTTCACTACGGATATCGCCTCATCTATTCTCAGCATATAACATACTTTTAAGCTAATGAATTGACTGGGCTTTTAATTTGTTAGGTCCACATTTGATATTGTAGAACTTTGAATTCTATGCAAAATTAGACACTGGCCATTAAGCTGTCAATTTTTTTCTAAAAAGCCCACGTCTCTTTAAAGTTTAATCGAACTCTTAGGGTTCCAAATGATGGTAGATAGGCATGAAAGTAAATTATAGGTTTTATGTTATTATGCCCAGGGTTAATAGCTTAAATAAATTACTTTTTATTCGTTAATTTAAGACATTAGCGTGTACATACATACAGACAACAATTTACCAAAATCATGGAGTTGTATTCCATCAGTGTTTTAGAATAGCTCAGTATCAATTTTTAGGTAACATATTAAATGTACAGACAAACAATTTTTGCATTCTTATTATATATAGGCTATGGGTCATGAAGTTGAAGGGAAAAGAAAATAAGTACTGAAAATAACATAAGCCCGAAGATATATTATGTAGATATTATGTGGGGGTTTAGCTAGTAATACTAAGCATGAATGATATGAATCTACCGTTGTCATTCTAAATAGAGTTTTAAAAGAAAATAAATAAATTAAAAAAAATAAACTTTATTTGTGAGACAGCATTGTTACTACAATTTTTAATCCAAAGTAAAGAAAGAAACATATAGAAAAAGAAAGTATATGTAATTAATACTATAAAAAATAATAATTTGCTGTTACCGACATCGCCACGTGGTCTTAGCTTATGTTATTTTGAAGTAAGAAATTAAATTTCTGGACTTTCTATCCATCTCATAATTTATGTGATCCTTCTCAGTTCTACGTGAAATGTCATGGGATGTTTCAGAGGTATATTTCTAAATCAAAAGATGGAATGTATAAAATATATAAAGGAGTGTCAAGGTTTGAAAGCTCTGCCATGACGAGAACTCCAAATTAAAACTTGCTTCACATCTTCAAACGTGTATTTCTTATACTTGATCACAATTTTTTTAATAAAGTTTAACACTAACTGCGTTGCAAAGGGATTACTATTGGTATCGCGGTGAATTCGATATGAGACTGGCTATTCAATTTGTCCGCTCGGTGACCGAAGTAAGAATGCCACTTCTATCATTCTCTCAACTGACACGAGACTGACCATCAACAATTAAAAATGGCAGGGAACTAACCAACCACATAATCGACTACACCCAAGTAAATTCAAATTCGACGCAACCAATTAAAAGAATGATTGTCTATTGTCAAACATACAGATTAAAAAAAAATCTCCACTAATGATTCTCTATCAACTTATTATTATTATTTTTTAAATATTTAATGTACAGACCCACCTTTGTAATGCTTGATTATATGTATATAATACACTTGTGCACTATACCATGTTCTGCGCAGTTGGCCAGTCTCTATAGAGATGGCCCCGTAGACGAATTTCGGCTAGGACGACACTATTATTATGTTTTAAATTTAGGAAAAGGATGTATTGTGATTTAAAAATAAAGTTCTTAAGGGTAGCACTCCATACGCGAACATGACTCGGGGATGAATTTTTTTTCGAGTGGGCATAGACGTGTGGGGAGTCATTGAATAGAAGTTTATATGACTATGCTAATAATTTGCGAGATATTTGCTTCTAAAGTGGTAAAATGTTTGGCCCCTCCACTCTGCTGAGTTTCAAACTGCCAAACGGAAAATTGTAAAAAATATATGGAATTATAACATTTAATAAAAACTTAAAATAAAAGTTGTTTTGAATTATGTCGATACGGTAGTTTAAGAAATATGCCATTGTATTTTGCTACAGAATCATTCAATGGCGACCCCGATTCGCTCTTTGCTGGTTTTTTAGGAATAAATTCATTTTTTGGGATTAAGAATCATCACCGACTATCAGAATCAAACTGTAGAAAATATATCTTTTAAGCTTGCATCGGCCTTATCGATCTAATAAAAAAATATTTATATAATAGTAATTTATACAAATATTATACTTTTTGTTTTCATTACAGGCTAAACCAAGAAAGTAGACCTAGAAAGATGGAAGAAGGCGATGAAAACACTTTCAATTGTGAATACGAAGATCCAAAAGCAGGATTAAGATCATTTCTATTGAAACGAATTAAGGAGAAACGCAACTTAAAAGAATTAAAGATTTCTGTGGAGGAACACTGGAATAAACCACTTGATATTCTGGAGATTGATTACATTGAAAGAAAATTTATCAAGTATTGCTCAAACTTATGGCTAGTCGACATATTTCAACTTTTGACAGAAGCTATAAAAAGTAAAAAGGATGAAGATTTTTTGGTTTCAATAGACTCTGTAAAATACGTAAAAGACGTCCCTAAAGACTTGCAGGTCTCTGATTATTATAAGCTATTAAATGAAAATAGCACATTAATGAACGAATTTTTTGAGAAAACGCTGGTATGGAAAATAAGGAACCTTTACTTAGACTTAACTTTGAAATATAATGCAATTGCTAAACAAGAATTGGAATTTATAGATATTTTCTCTTCATATCTCGATGGTTGTAAAAATATCCAGTCCGTAACTAGAAGACTGCAGTTATCAAGTTTTATTTGTGGTAAAACATCGTTCCACAGTCTTTTGGCGTCCATTGTAGATCTAGAGAATGATCCTGACTTTGATATTTCACATTTGAAAGAAATTGCTAAAATTTTACAACGAGAAGAAGATTATGCTTTACTAAAGAAAACTAAAAAAAGTATAGAAGGTATTATAAAACCTGCAGAGATACTACAAAAAATAGTTGATGATCGTTGTATTATAGAAATACAGTGCAGAAATCTAAGAATAAGCGAGATATTAAATGATATAGAAAATCTTTTGAAAGGAAATTCTGAAATAGCCGAAGTTCTTTTTATTATCAAAAATGATCTTTATATTGATAAACAATTAAAAAATGATATATGGCATGGGAAAAATATTTCAATTTTAGCCAAAAACATAATTGTTATGGAGAGTGTGACATGGAATGTAAGTGGTAAAACCAGTCTACATAAATATGAAACAGATGCTGGTACTGATGAAGATGGTAGTGGTAAAGATGGATCTGACGGATATCCTGGTGAGAGTGGCGGAAACGTTTTAATTTTAGCAAAAAATATTACAAACTCGGAACTCCTCCTGATAAGTTCTAGCGGAGGAAATGGTAGTGATGGTCAAAATGGAGGGAATGGTAATCACGGCGCTAACGGTCAAGGTATTTCAAGAACAGAATTTAAGAACAAATTTCCATCAATGATAAAATTTACTCGCGATACGAATGAAAGAAGAAAAAAAGTGAAAGAGATGATTAAATATATCAAAGATTTAGCTAGTACTATTCAATGCGAATGGTACACAGATTCATATGATCCAGGAGAATATGATGTTTTTTTAGAAGTAACAACAAGTCAAGGAAATCAAATTACTTTTTCTTACTGTCGCGGTGGTTTCACTAGAAGATTTCAGGGATTTTTGCTTTACAAAGGTTCATTAGGAAAAGCGGGTAAACCCGGTGGAAGAAATGGATTAGGAGGCCAGGGTGGCTACGCGGGAAGCGTAGAAGTAAAGAACTTTATCAATGAACATGAATTCAAAGTCCAAAAATATTTAAATAATGGAGATGACGGGAAAGTAGGAAAAGTTGGTGAGCATGGTGATCATGGAAAAAGTAGTTGGGACATGGGTTATATGGACTATCAGTTTTGGGGAGAAACAGTTGTTTATGACAGTTGTGACAATAATATAAATATTGTCTACTATTCTGAAAATAACTCAAATCGTGTATGGTGCCCATACAAAGATGAATGTAATAGAAACGCTTTTGCAGAAATGAAGGTTGAAAAAATGAGACATATACAAAAAACAACTTACAGTGACAAAAAAAGTACGAAAGAAAATAAGGATAGACAACATCATTCTCGGGCTACAAAAAAGAAAAATGTGTTGAAAACAAATTTGTATAATTATACTGATATTATTGAGTTAGAAGAAGGTAACAAGTCACAAGATGTAAAATGTCAATTACAAGAAGTTGACATACGCACATCGCACGCATTTTCTGCTAATGAAATACAACAGCATACACTTAGCAAGGGATTGAAAATAAAGCGCATTTCTTTTTACAAACATACTTCAAATAAAAAAAGAAGTGCTAAACTGAAACGAAATTTAGAAGTTAAAAAACCAATAGTAAAATGTGACGATTTTGAGGCCGTTCTAAATGCATTGATTAATTTGCCGAAGAAAACATCGTCAATCAATAATTGGTTGCAAATAAAGAATCTCAAAGTTGATATGCACCACCTTGATTCATTACACAAAAGTTGGGAAAAGTTCGTTAAGAAAATAAAATTTAAAAGCGAAGATGTTGAAAATGTAGAACTTGTATTTATTGAAATGTATAGAACAGTAGTATTGAAAGTAGTTGATCAGAAAGTTAAAGTATTTGAAGAAAATTTTACAAACTTTGACACAAATGACTGTGAAATAAGTGCTACAGAGGCAGTGAAATACCTTAATGTCCGAAAAAAGAAATACAGTAACATTTATCACAATGTCTTGGATTCTATCAGACAATACATTTTTGATGATGAAGAAAAGCATCGCGAAAAGGTCATAAATTTTTGCACAGAAGATTTTTTGGAAACACATAGAAAGGATATAGGGCACATATTTGGTAAGTTATTTCTGGATTTGTCAGATACAAAACTAGATTCTAATATTAAAACTTATTTTGAAGGTTACGCTTTATTCTTAAAAGATAAGAATGAAAAAATTATTACACACTACAACCTGTTTAAAAGCGAACTTTCTAAATCTAGACATAAAGACATTTTACAATTCATGTTGACAAACACTGTTGATAACCACCTAAGCAATGAGGTGAAAACTGTCATTGATAAAGATCCCTTTTTGAAAATTCTTTATGAACGATTAAACCGTCAATTTCAATCTAGTTACGATTGGAGTACATGTTTACTCGACAAAAAGGTTATGCAATATTTTTTTAAATTTATCAAACAAAACGGTTCAAAGTGCAAATGCTATAGAGAACTTGTAGCTCTCATTTTTGACATTAATATCAGAGTATACTGCGTAATCGAGAATGAAGAGCTTAGTTTGCTTGATAACCATAATAGTTCTTCATCTAAAGTTATTAATTTAATGTGTAACGACATGATTTTAACCGAAATAGATATTAATGTAGAATCTTTTCGGTTGTATAAAACGAACAAATGTTTAGATAACATTTATTTTAATGGCTTATCAGATATATACTCATTAAATACAAAGAAAGACCTTGTAGAATATTTAGATAATTATAAAATAAATCAATTTAAACAAAATATGCAGTCAGATAACATATTCAAAGAAGCTTTCGACGAGGAAAAAGATATTGAGAATATTGGTTTGTTTTTTCCTACCATAGAACAACAACAAATAAAAGCAAAGCTACAAACTATAAGATCTAACTGTATTGGACATTCGGGAATAATTCACATACTTTTGAAAAGGTTCAAAAGTGAAGGGAGAAAAGTGTCTACTAATGAAATGGGCTATCTTATAAACCAAATGCTGGATTCGTGCATTAGGGATGCGAAACAAGAGAATAGAATATGTTGGATTGTAGCTACAGCGTTTCAAAATGATTGGATAGCTGAATTAGTTCTTTTACAATTAGAATCATTTTTTATGAAATGCTTAGATAAAAAAGACTTGTTTCGGAAATATTTAATAGGCTTAGATATATATATTTTGGCGATATTTGGTGTAAAATTACTTGAATATAAACGAAATAATGTAGCTATTTCTATAGCTTATGTAGAAGAAACTCTGTACTTACTGAGTAATATTTATGGAATAAACATCAACTTGGATGAAATTGATTTAAGTGAGTGGCTTTATGTTATTAAGGAATATTACTGGATTAACAAAATAGAAAAATCGTTTAATTGGAAACAAGATCAGTTGGGTACTATTCCTTATTATATATTATCTTTAGAAAACATGTTTGGAATGAAAATCGTTAATGAGTTTTTAGACATTTTAGCTGAAAAAAAATTATGTGGTAATGATATAAATACATTTAATGGCATCTTAGAAAATTTTCACGATGAGAGGTGGAATCTTGGCTATGAAGAATTAGATTACTTAAGAAATGTAAAGAACCTATTAGGATGGATAAAACGATTAGACCTAAAGTTTTATGCTAGTGAAACAGAACGAAGTGCAATCCAGGTTGTACAACTAATTCAAGGCAATTCAAACACATCAGTGAATATCTTACATACTATGCCAGACATTCTTAAAACTTTAAGGATCACAAATGATACAAATTATTCTATTAATGGAAAATCTATTAAATCTTTTACCGAAAATGACATAAAGACGTGGGCAAAATCAATAAAACATAATAATATAATAACTAGAATTCTTTCGAACCATATAACCACCACTTTTAGCCATGTATTTAAAAATTTTCAAATTAATAATGATGAACAAAAATCCGCTAAAGAATTACAAGAACAAATGTTTGCTTTAATAGACAGAGCAATTGAATTAAGAAGAGGATTTCAGTTACGCGACACACAAAAGTTAACTATAATGTCTCTATTATATAATAATAACAGCACTTTGGCACAAGTTTCAACAGGGGAGGGTAAATCTTTGATTGTTGTTGCAGTTTCAATTATAAAATCATTATGTGGAGAAAAAGTTGACGTTGTCACAAGTTCATCCGTTTTGGCCATGCGCGATGCGGAATGTAACAAAGACATTTACGATTTGTTTAATATAAGTGTAAGCCATAATTGCAGTGAGAACATTGAAAAACTAAAAGAGTCGTATTCAAAGAGTACAGTTATTTATGGTGACTTAGCTAACTTTCAAAGAGATTATCTTTTGGATAGATTTTATGAACAAAATATTTTAGGCGACCACGATTTTTCGAATATAATTATTGATGAAGTCGATAGCATGTTACTTGATAAAGGGAATAACATGCTTTACTTATCTCATGATATAGCAGGATTAGATAAATTAGAATCGGTATACGTTTATATTTGGACTAATATTAGTACATCTTTTTATAATATAACAGAATCGGGCCAGACTATGAATGTTGAAAAGGTGAAAGAAGCCGTTCTAAACGATTTATATGGAATAGTTAAAAGAAACGAAATTGAGAAACTTGATATAAAATTAGATAATATACAAAAAACCGCAATTTGGAACTTTCTGAGAAAAGCTAAAGTGTTGAACGTCGACGGTCGCCTTTTAATAGATGATGTAAGTAAAATTAATTATTCAGGACTCCCATTAGATTACTTATATTTAAAGGAGCGTATTGAATATCTTATTAGAGAATGTATTGAAAGGCAACGTCATATTAACGTTCCGGAATATCTTAAACCTTTTATCGAGAGACACTTGGAATCTTGGATTAATAATGCAATTGTGGCATTTATAATGAGAGCAGGGCAGGACTACGTAGTCGATGTGGATAGAACTAAAACAATTTCAGACGGCAATCCAATAATTACTATAATAGACAGAGACACAGGGACAGACCAAATAAGTTCACAGTGGGATGAAGCCTTACATCAGTTTTTACAACTTAAACATGGATGTAAATTAACTATGCAGAGCTTGAAGGCGGTTTTCATTTCTAATGTATCTTTTTTCAAATTGTACAGAAAAGTTTACGGATTAACTGGCACGCTAGGATCACAACGTGAAAGAGAATTACTTAAAGAAGTACACAATGTTGATTTTGTGACAGTACCTACAGCTAAATCTAAGAAATTTCATGAAATCGCTCCTATAGTTTGTAACAACAAAGAATCGTGGATAGATAGTATTCATGAAAGTATAAAAACCATAATAGATGAGGAAGGTAGGTCTATTCTAATAATATGTCAATTAGTAGATGATGTTGAATTTCTACAAAAAAAATTTACTAAGAGAGGAATAAAAAATATTCACACTTATACACGAGACTACGAGGAATTTGCCATTGCTCGGGGATGTAAAAAGTTTGAGGAGGGTCAGATCATTATAGCGACTAATCTGGCTGGACGCGGAACGGATATTGTATTAACACATACCTTAAAAGAAAGAGGAGGTATGCATGTTATTTTAGCATATTTGCCTAGTAACATACGTATTGAACGACAAGCGTTTGGACGTGCTGCACGATGTGGTGACAAGGGTACTGGTAGACTTATTATAGAAGATAGTAGCTATCAAGGTGGTGTTACTTCTAAAGTGTTAAATTTAAAAAAGGACCGCGATGCAGTGGAATTAAAGCGAATATCAAAAATTACAAGTCATTATAATAATAAAATTAAAATGGAAGAAAGGTGTTTCGAGGAATTTAAAACATTATACGAACGCATAAAGAATCACTTTAAAGTAAAGAAAACGCCAGAAGATTTACAATCAATTCTATTACAATGTTGTTTAGACAGATGGGCATTCTGGCTTGATGAAAAAAGTCAAGATAACGCAAGTAATATAAGTTTGAGTAAGAGTATTTTTTACGACCAATTTCAACAATTCCTTGATCAGTTAAAGAAGTTATTGAATGATTTGCCTTCGGGGGATGAACTACTCACTGTACAAATTTGTTATAATTGGGTGAAAGAAAGCCCTGCAAAAATTATTATTTTAGGAAAATATTTTTTAAAAGAAAACAAATTTTACGAAGCCCTGTACTTATTTAATGCTGTCATACAAAAAGAAGGTGTATTTTCAGAAGCTGCTCATTACTATAAAGCCTTTGCAATATCAAAGCAAATTGATTGGACTGATCAATCAAAATACAAGGAAGTGCGTAAATCTTTTAAAAAAGAGTTACATGAAGCAGCTAGATTACTCAAAATGCATAGCGATCGTGCTTTGTATAATGCGACACTTATTGAGAAATTAAAAGATAATAACTCTGAGAGTATTATTCAAATTAAGGCGTACATGCAGCAACAACAAACGTTTAGCAATTTTTACAATATGTTTATTAAATCCATTGACGATATTCTGGGATCTCCTATCACTTCCCATGTTTTCACAAGTGTTGATGTCGATGAAATATTAGCAGAAGATGTGTATGAAGCTTTTATAACCGACGGTATCCTTGCTAAGACAAAAATAAAAAAGAAAATACAGGAATTTGAACTGAAATCGATAAGCCAAGATTATGGGATATCCTCAAAAGTATTATTAAATTTTTTGAATAAACGTAAAGGGCAAGCTGTACACGAGAAAAATTTTCTTAGAGCCCTAAAGGAAGAAGTGAACCTGCCCACGTGTGAAGCTTTTTGGAAAATATTAATAAAACAAGGAATATTCTATAATGAGTTAAAATTTGTTATAATTGACAAAGAAAAATTAAAAAAACTAGATCCATCATATTTAGAACTTCTTATTTTGAAAATATCTAGAAGTGAAATACGAACACCAGACCTCAAGAAAAAGTTACCAAGCCTAAACGAGGCTACTACTGAAAATGCCGACATAGACATAAACATTTTTGTTAATGGCCAGTGTATAAGTGATCAAAAAAGTGAAAATAGCTTAATTCTCTACAAGAAGGAACTGTTATCTTTGGACGCAACAAAGTTCGCACTTTTAAAAAGAAAAGGTATATTATTATTTGATAAAATGGCATCTATAGACAAAAATAAAATAAGAGCTATAAAATTTGACTGCTGGGATTCAATCACTGCAAATGATTTCCATAAAATAAATATTAGTTCAACTCAGGCTGAAGAAATATTAATGGAACTAGTTACGGAAGGTGTTTTGGAAAAGCAAGAGTTGGATAATAATCAATTTATTTACAAACTGAAAGCAAAATATGAGAAGATTACCAAAATCAAACTCAAATCAAGACAGATATATAAAAACGGCGTTATAGCTTTACTTTTTACATGCTTTGCCTACAGAATAGCAATTGAAAAACTGGAAAAACATTTAACGGAAAATAACCCACCATTTCGCATTCAGTTAATGATGAAGCCACATCATCAACTTGTTTTTGAATTATTGGAAAAAAGAATATTAAAGCATGTTAAAATATCCACTATTAAAGCTAAAAGTATGGGAGAGCGTGTGAAAAAATTATGTAGTAATCGAATGTCAAAGGAAGAAATTTTGCAAGTACTTGTTAACAGCAAATTAATTGAGAGTGAAAAAGCCACTGAACTTTTTAACGAATTACTCGATTCCGGATGGATCAAACCAGATAACTCCGTTACTCAATTAATATATGGAGACCTCTACAAAGTACGTAGTATTGACGAAATTCGGAAATACTTGAGATCCTTGCAGTTGATGAAAGATTTCCTCCAAAGTCCTACTAATGGTTATAATTTGATAAATGGTAGCTTATTCAACTTCAATTCTACCGGGGTTAATGGTTGTTTATATAAAGATCTAGCTTCGATAATACCTGGTATAGGAAAATTAGCACCCAATAATTTTATAACTGAAGTTACTAAATGCGTAGAACAAAACCCAGATATTCTAAATCATATTAATAAGGGGTTGTCTGACAAACCCAGAGATAAAAATAACCTAAATATTGAAATTGAACTACCGTCGGGTTCCTTATTCAAGCCCATACAAAAATCATTACTGAACCTTTTGGAATACAGAGCCAGGTTAGGAAATGAAAATACAATTAGAATTTTAACCAAAACACTCACTCAACTAAAAGGTTCTATTAAAACACTCGAGGTTCCTGACAATAATCTCAAGTCTTTTAGTGATTATTTCGGCGCAAACAGATTTATCAACGTAGATGAGCTTCACATAATGGGCCTTAATGGTTTTGATCATGTGCAATTTTTTGAAGAGAAAAAGCATACAACGAAAATGCTCATATATACAGCTGTTGTATTTGGTCTAGGGATTATTCAATTAGCGTTAGGTGTTTGCATACTATATTTATCTAAAGGGTTTATGACTCATCTTGGTTCTACGCTTATTAGTGAAGGTATAAGTGACATGATGTATGCAACTAGCGCATATAGATCTGGCTACTTCAATTGGAACGATTATATGTATCACAAAGCTCAAAGTATGATATTTAGTGCAGTTACTGTTGGCGTGGGGGCTATTCTTTCTTACGGTGTTCGCTACTCTCGTTTCGGACAGAAACTTTTAGGTCCCACATTCCGAGAAACATGTGGTAAGGAATTAATTAGTAAAGTGGGAAAAACAGTAATTGTTAAAAGTATATGCACGGAAGCTTTAGAAGGATTCGGCTTGTGCATAGCCAATTATGGAGCAGACGCTATAATTGACAGATACCTTAGAGCATTTTGTGAAAACGTAGGGTCGGTAATTTTGTCCAATATTGATAAAGAAGTTGATGACCACAAATTATCAAAATGCTTAGAGAATGTTTACAGAATACACGGTGAAAGTAAAGCAAAAACATCAATATGTGAACTAACAGATAACTTTTTCTCAAAAAATAATATGGATAAACAGTTACTACCAATAGCGATAAAAATATCGAGTAGTATTGCAAAAGGAATCTCAGAAGGTACGGCTAAAAGAAATAACGCCAGCTCTAGATTACAATTCACTTTCAATAACATTTGTAAAATTTTGGTCTGGGCAAATAAGACTAAAGATATTTATATGATTAAAGAAGTTACAACAGATTTATTAGATAATTTGCTTCAAGAAATTAATAAGAAATTGATCCAGGACAAGGCAGAAATGAATAGTAAACAAGAACTGTTTATACAAGAAAAATATGATAATTTCAGAAAAGAAGTAACGGACAATTGGAAAAGTGTTCTTCGACAACAATCTGGCCAAATCATTGCACAACATGTTGTTAAGCCAATTATTGGGGATAGTTTGCATAAGATTATAAGATATTGTGGAAAAAGTGTAAAAGGTTTATATCGATCCATGAAAGAAAGTAGTTTGAAAATGCAACATGAGGAATTAAGGAAACAGTTTAAAAAAGATGTCGAAGAAGCTAAAAAAAGCCAAGTTCAAGAATCCGCTTCAACTGTAGAAAAGATAACAAAAAAATATCACGAGGATCTTTTAAAATTGTTGGAAAAATCAAGGAGCCCGACGTTATTTGCATCTATCATCCGTGAAAACGTTCCAATGGATTTGACCTGTTTCATGGCATCTGGTCCCGTCATTGAAGCAGTATTAAAAGCACGCGGTATTATTATACCAGGATTAACAATTATTGTTCATGCTGGAAATGGCGTAAGTCAAGAAATTCTTTTAGGTCCAAAAAGCAAAGAAAAACAAGTAATTGAAATAGAATTAAAAAATAATCATTATCAACTCGTAGGTATTGATAATCTTCCCAACAATAGTTCTACCGGTATTAATGACTGCTTATATCGATCTCTAGTTGCGGTAATACCTGGTTTAGGAGGGCTAGGATCAGAAAATTTTAGAACTGAAATGGCTAACTGCATAGAACAAAACCCAGAAATTCAAAATCACATTGTTAACGGTTGGCACAAGTATCTAATTCGTCTCAAGCTATTCGGAGGTCATAGGGAATCGTCGCCTTATCGATTAGATCCCGAATCTACTGAACAGGACGAAATTAAAGACGTTGATCAACATGTAGTAGATAGATTCATGCGTCTTATCAGAGTAATTGGAACCGTGCAGCGTATTTCAGAAGATATTGAAATGCCGAGAGAATCAATAATCAAAGGAGCAAAAAGTCAATTTCAGGATAGGCACAGTGGAATGGGTAATGAGCATCACGCAAGTCACGTTATTAGAGCCGCCATTAATGAATGTGTCAATCGAGAGGTGCATATAGATAGCTTTGAAGAATTGAAAAACATACTGGGTCATACTCAGATTGTCCCGAGAGGTGCTAACGAATGGCATGGGGTAGGTGGAGTAATGGACATATTTCAGCAAGATGCTTTACAAAATTTATTATCTCATAATGTGCATGATATCGATTTTAAATCTAATTCTGCAAATGCTGAAATTATAATTAATTCTATAAAGACAGAGTATATAAAGAGAATAAGCGATTTCCTTGATAGCAATAAATTTAAATACGAAACCGGCAGAGCTTCAATTGAAATTGGCTTGGAAAGATTAAAGAAAATGCCAACAAATAATATATATGAGGCCGGTAAACACGGCTATACTGGTAAATACAAATACGCATATTTGTAGACAGTAAATGATTTTTTTATTTATGTCTAGTTATAAAATCATGTTAAAGAAAAGCGTGGTGCATTATTCACTAACATACATTATTTTATGTCTAGTTATAAAATCATGTTTAAGAAAAGCGTAGTACATTATTCACTAACATAGATTATATAATCAGACGGGACCCGCAGACGTTGTTTTTCCGGGGTGGATTTCAATCCTTATCACTTAGGGGTATGATATGTAGCCGATTCAGGAGTAAAGTCGTTTCGGATGAGTAAAGTAACTAACATTGTTACACGAGTATGTAATATAAGATAATGTATTAGAAACCTAACTAAATAAAACACAATGTAAAAGAAAATTGAACGAGTGGTTATTAATGCTAAACTATGTTGAAATAGAAAAACTTTTATCATATTTTTATAACATAAGGGGTCAAACGAGAAATCGTATCCTTTTGATGACTACCAACGCTCATGGGCATCTACCCAATTCTAGAACTACCTCCACCTAAAATTATTAAATAAAATCGGTATAAATGTTTATAATTAGATTCACACTCTGTAAAAGGTGAGATATATTTACTAACAATCTGATACAACGTACTCTATTAGTATTAATGAGTACCGAGCCCAAGAGAATCTTCTCGTAGGGCTAGAGTGTAGAGTACCAATACTCAAACAATTACGACATACACAGATACACGCTTACATATATACACACACCCCTACACAAACACGCACGGAGCTAACAAAAAGTACATTCAATACACACGATACATGTTTAAGTTTGTACAAATGTCTCTAGTAAGCTGTATACCCAATAAGATCTATATCCTAAAATACAAGTTCGTTCTTAGTTTGGGAGATTGTTGAAAAAGCAATTATGCTGATTGTCATCCTGTTTTATGTTCATTAAATTAAGTTTAAGTCGATGTGTATTATGCCGAGTAAAAAAAAATTGGTCACAAAGTTTAATGACGAAAGAAAAATGTTTATTATAAAAAATTTAACTAACATTTTATAGGCCAAATATTTTGTTTATAAATTATGTGCCGCTATTAGTTATGTTATATTAGAACTTACTTTAGTTTATTGTTGTTGATGTAACAGTGTATGTAATTATCTCAATAAAAGTCTTCCCATTCTGATAACGTGTCCCCTACTAGGTCTTCAGTAAGCTAGATAGAGTGATAAAAGAAAACGTACCCGAGCCCTCAGACGCAAATAATGATTTTTTAAACCTAGAAGGTACTTTAATGAAGTAGAGATGGATGGGGCTGGGAAAGCAAAAAGTGGCATTTATCAACGATGCGAAAAGATACATAAATATAATTTGACTTATTTCAATGATCATTATAGCTATTGGTGAGGCATCCTAGAATTCATCAGGGCTCATCGGAACTAGAATTCATCAGGGCGCCTCGCCCCTCGCCAGTCAGTCTTCTAAGGGACCGACGCCACTTCCACAGAAGGATTTTCCCACACCACAACACAACCCCACCAACTTTGGGACAGTGCATTGGTAGTGAGGTACCTATCCTCGCCCCTTGCCCCGTGGACAAAAGCCCCCCTCCTCCTGATCTTTAGCCCTCTCCTCTTATAAGAGGGATACAAAGAGCAGCTCCCTCGGTTCAATTAGCTTCGCCCAAGGTGTCAGGGTTCATCCCAGGCTACTGTGCCCCACCGCCACGTGAAGGCTCGAATCATATTATTCGTCGGGCCTGCGGTTGGCATGTCCAGGCAATATTTAAATGATATGAATAAAATAACCACTTCGAATGTTCTTGTAATAAGTAGTTAAGTAAGTTAAAGTGTTTAATAAATATAAATAAAAAATTATATCAACGTCAATTGTTTCTTTATTGTCGAACCTCAAAATGAACCCAAGAAACGAAATTGTATATTACTACCGAACTATTTTCAGAGACACCCCATTTACGTATTCAGAGTAAAAATTTTGTGATGTCCTAAACTTTCGTAAATGAGATACCTCATTACAATATCTACTTTTACGGATTTTGTAAAGGTAAAGATATTTGATTTACATAACACATGTTTATAGGGTAGTAATAATAGTATATTAAGATCAGTATCAACATGTCATACTAGTGTGCAAATTAACGATATAAACAATTAATATTATTATGAGAATTAATCAATTACAAATTCTTTACCCTAATATCATAGAAGTGAAAAAATTAATTTAAAACAAAAATATTCATTGAATTAAATATGACCATGTGAATTACCATTGAATTTAAATTAAATATCAAAAATTGTTAATAAGATAGTCATTTGTATTATACTAACATTTGTCGATTAAAATATTTTTAAATTTTATTTTGAATAGGTTGACATTTAGCTCCTTTAAATTGTTCGGTAAATATTTATAAATTTTGGGGCCCATACAAAATATACTATTCACCTTAGCTTAGTTTTGCAGGATTACCCTCATTAAGTTTATTTCGTGGAACATCGTCAGACATTCTTGTAAAAAGGTAAGCATTGTTTTTTACAAATACAACTACTGCAAGCAGATACAGTGACGGAAGTGTTAGAATTTTGTATTCTCTGAAGAATGGATTGCAAATATCTGTCATTTTAATGCCGAACATCGCACGTCGACACCGTTTATGTATTCTAAATATTAACTCTTTATCCGTGGAATTTCCCCAGAAAATTATACCATATCAAAGTAAAGATTCGATTATGCCATAATATGCAGTGATTAATGTAGCGGTATTTACGGGCATGGACAGTTTGTGTAGCGCATAAGTTGAGCTACTAATTTTCTTACTAAGCTCTTGAATGTGAATTTTCTAATTTAGCTTATCTATGGTTAACCCTAAGCATCGCATAGTATCTAAGTGGCCTATTATATCATTATTATATATCCTGATATATAATAATGATATAATAGGCCACTTAAGTTAGTCTTTATTAAGTCGTTCTTGTGTTCTATGGCTAAAATGCATTGTATTTGTCTTTTTAAAATTTATTTTCAAGTTATTGTTATTAATCCATTCAATTGTAGATTTTGAAGAATTACATATGTCTGTTTCAAAAGAATTAATGTCACCAGCAAATAATGTCATAGATTGTATTAACGCGTTCGGCAAGTCATTAACATAAATAATAAATAGCAGGGGCCCTAATACACTTCCCTGTGGGACTCCATATTTGATATACCGCTCTAGAGATCTGTACGTTATTTCAATTTTATTTTTCATGTTACTTATTCGGCTTATTTCAGTGATTTGACGCCTATTTTCTAGATAAAAACACATTAGTTGAAGAACGGTGTCTCTTATATCACAAGCTTCAAGCTTTTTCTGCAAAATGTTATGTTCCACATAATCAAAGGCTTGTGTCATATCGAAGAAAATAGCACATACCGGACTCCTTTTGTCTACTTCACACATAATATTTTTCAAAAAGTCAAATATTGTCATGTTTATATTTTTATTATTACGGAAGCCCTTCTGTTCATTGCGCAAAATATAGCTTTTTTCTAGATAGAAATTAATTTCGCCTTATGAGTACTTTTCAAATATCTTTGAAAATATAGATGTGAGTGTACTACAGTGTACTCTGCTTAAACAATGGGGGATACTTTAAGTACAAATCTTTTTTTTTATTTTCAGTTCTCATAGTTTAAGTAGTTGCGCTTTTAATTTTTTAAGGTTCATAAAGCGGTAACTTCTTCTAACCGGTAATTTGTATACCTAATATATCAATAGAAAAAATTGCATTATTCTTTTTTTAAACACACAATAACAATTACAATAAAAACACGGTTAATCAAAACACTAGGGTTTTTCCGTATACATCGTTAATAATAAAATAAATATAAATCATACTCTGGACGCGTTATTGATGTAGAATGGCTACTTTATCTATATCTCTATGATCAATTCTAAGATCAGAGTCGACAGAGAAAGCAAATGTAGGTTAATATCTGTCTCTTTTTACTTCGTGTCAGACGGATGGTAATGTTCTTCGAGCATACGTATGTAGATTTCTTTGCTCCCTCTTACAGCGTGAACGATTGGACGGGTTTTCACGTACGAGTTATCGTTAGATTTGTCTTGATGGATACTCCATATTTAGTTTTTGCATCAATGAATTGACTGTAAATAGTACGTTAAATAAAAAATATATAGATTTTGGACACACATTGGTGAGCTTGAATTTTCTTACTAAACATGTTAAGTGAGGTATCTAAATATTTTGGGGGTGGAGTCTAAGCTACGACTCCAATAGCGTATGTAACTTATAGTACTAATTGAGCAGAAACAAAATGTTAAAAACTTAAAAATTAAATACGCACCACAAATATTTCTGTGCGCAATGCGCAGGCGACACAAAGATAGCAATGCATTTCTCATCTTTATTTTTATTGAAAAAGTCGGTAGACGCCGGCCTACATGGGCAGGACCATGGCTCAAGGCTTTCCTACTCTATACACCAGGCCACTATGAAAGTATTGCGAGAAAAAGGTTTCATGTAGGAGACACTGGTTGTTCTTCATTTATTTTGAAAATATAATTATATATAAGTATTTCTACTTATACCTATAATTTTTTTACGACTTATTCCTGAAAAATGGATCTGCGCCGGGTATACCTTTTTCTTAACGATTCATCACTAAGGGTGACCGATAAAGTAACACCAATTAGGGCCGATGATGATGATGATGTTTAATAGGTTAATTTATAAAGTCAACTGTGCACTGCCTCATTTTAAGTATAAACTTGATTTTCGTCTATGTTCTCGCCTGGAACATATTGCTGCATAGTAATGAGGCCGCCTTTGTGTACGTTTATGTTATTATGTTCTACTTGTTCTGTATTGTTAAAATGTTGTGTACAATAAAGTATATTTCATTCATGCATTCATTCACTTTGCTAAATGTTTTTTTATGATTTCAACTGTCACTTGAAACCGGACGAATAATATAATAAACTTCCAATGGCATTTTTCAACGAAGGTTCTTCCAAGGCAACCGTGTATCCTTGGTACAACGAATTCAATCGTGGTCAAGTAACTTTGCGGGATGTATTAAGAAGCTGTTACGGAAGAAAACGTGCTAACAGTGAAAAGATTAATTCACGATATTGGGCGAGTTACGTATCACGAGACCCAGCACATAATACAGATTGGATCAGGAAGCGTTCATAAGATTTTGCAAGAACATCTCAGCGTATGGAGGATAGTTTCACGATTGATGGGTACCGCATAACCTCACGAGGAACAGAAACGGCCCCGGTGGGAGTGGAACGGCGACATGCTGGACAAATTCGATTCACAGTTGTCTCGGTGTTTACGACATCATTACATTATGAGCCCAGGAATTATCAATACGATGCAGAAACGATTGATCGGCAATCAACTGTATGGGTAGTTCCAAAAGGAAGCGACGCCTACCAAAGTGAATGTGACCTGGAAGAACAGGGAAGATTTTGATGGCTAGCTACTTCAATACCACTGGGTCCTTGTTGTTAATTCCTTTAAAGGACCAATGAGCATTAACGCTGAATTGTTATACTACCAAATGTTTGCATGAATTTATTTGGCTTGGATATGTGAGTTTCTTACAAATATAAGCTTCAGAGTGCGTATTAGAACAACTCTGTCTGAACCCTAAAATGTGCTTAGCGGCGTTTCACAAGAATCAGTTCCTGGACCAATATTTTTATACCTGTACTTGAAAGATCTTAAGAGCTTTATTGCACTTCCCTATTCCCTGTTTGCAGATGATACTAGTCTTTTGGAAACTCTTGAAGTCAATCATAGAAACGACTTAAATGCCACCTTTAACTAGTTGCAGACTCTATTCTACGTTTTAAATTATACGCTTTCGACTAATGTAAGGTGTAGAATAGCATTTAAGTGTCCTGCAACTAAAACATTTCTTCAATACCACAAGAGCAACACAATACACAGTAAATCCTATAACCAACGGCTTAAAATCCTTTGCCTTGTCCCTCACTAAAACAGCGTAGACAAAGGTCTCACTTAAACATCGTCGAGAAAGGTCTCACTAAAACTTACAAAATACTGAATGAGTTCTATAATGCGCCTAGCCTTCATGAACTGCACACCCTTAACATCAATAAGCATTTGGAAAAATATGCAATTTACTATGCAACAGAGTTGTGACAGCCTGGAAAGACTTCAGGAATTTAATATTAAACTGCTTTAAGTTTTTGGACAAACTAGAAATCTTCAAACTATTTGATAAGCACGATCAGTTTATTAGCTGCTAGTGTCGTTTTAAGATAATAATAATAACAATAACGATACAAGGGAGTTAAATTGCCTATCGATGTACTCTCGCTGTGCAGTAATAGGTCATTTAACAGAGTTAATTGCCAGAGCACAGCGAGTGCGCTAGTCGGGCCTCGCATGTATAAAATACATAATATGAACTCTGAATATGTTTTTGTGTACCTACAACACAAAAATATTACACAAGTAGAGTACACACAAGTTCCAACGTAGAACGTGAAGAGGTCCAAGCCGCTGGAAAAACTTTCGAATTTAGACATTTTTTATTTAACTACATAAAATTTTTGAATATTGTTATTATCGATTTAAGTCCCGCAGCAACGCGAATTTAGCGCATTTACGGCTCGCCGGCTATATATGATGCTGTGCAGTAAAAGTCACTTAATTCACGCTGCAGGGCCCTCAACATAAATACGAAATATATTTTTTAGGAGGGACTGGTTGGCGGCGCTAATACGAAAATGTCGTCGAACTTATGTCAATGACGTGAAATGTCAATTTTTGCGTGCAGAATTAAAAAACAACAGATCATCAAAGCCATTTATTCATAATTCCACTATTATTACAATCACAGCTCAAAATAATCATAAAATTAAAATACAAAACATAAACACGATTTAACAAGACCTATCAAGCTTTTAGCATTTTATATAACATTGAAGATACAACAAGTAATTTAAACATTTTAAACGGCCAATAGGAAAAATGATTATACCTATGTGAATATTTTCTTTTCCAGTAATTGTAGTCTCTGAAAACGTAGACTTGAAAATAGTACATTAATTCTTTTTTTAACTCAACAACCAACACGATTGTGGGTTATTCAGTCAAAAATATAAAAAAGGGCTCAAGGAAATGATTATTTGACAGTAAACAGCAAATCGACAATCTTTTCATCTAAATAAACAGCAAATCGACAATATTTTCATCTAAATAATCATATCATCACATTCCTACAAAAGCTAGTAACATGGATATACAAGCTAGTAATTACTAATCCCCTAACTCTATTAAAAGTCATCTACATCTCACTTTACAGCGGTCATCGAAGGCCAGGCATGTAGCGGATTATACTAATGAGTATGTGACATACACGAAGACTTTTCGGCCTTATCTAATTATAAACGGAAGTTCTAACTATGAAGATGGAAACGAGCTACAGATATAATTCCAGTACTATTCGTGTTTTATCTAGAGAAGAAAAAGAGAAAGACTTTAGCCTTTAGGTGCACCAATAACGCTATTTTTGACGAAACGAAACAGAATTTTTCAACTTTAATCAACATTCCGCAGTCAAATGTACCGGTTTTTTTGGCTAACGCTGATGTAAGTGTCCAGTGCAGCTTCACCGGTTATTAAAATACACATCTTTGTTATCATTTTCATTGACACAAAACTGTCAGCACAAATTTTCTATTGCTAAATTTATTTTTGTGGGCGTTATATCGCTTCGGCTTGGACCGCTGCAGTGGGTGGAGGCCACCGTAGGACGTGACGATCCCGAAGCTCGAAAGCCACATTTTCCGCTATTGACCTCCGAGTGCTGGTGTTTTGTTCCGTTTTGCGGTCACCGTCGTATCGGCACTCCATACCCCATGCCCTAGACGGCCCTCCGCGGAGCACAACGACGATGCAGCCCTCCTCTAAAGCGAGCCTTGGGGCTTGATGTATAATAAGTACCCGTTTACACACTCCTAGCTGGGGACGATTTAACAGTTAAATGTAATCCATACAGCTAGGTTTGACTGCAGTAGCCACAACACAGATGTAAACTTAGTTCACATTTATAAAAACACGGTTTCACGGAATAATTTCAAAGTATTAAATAATGAAATAACTATTCGATGCATTACTCTTAACTAAATGCTTATAAACCTTTAACAGGAGCCTGTGATACAGAATTTGTATTGCTATTTAGGTTAAGGTTACTAGTGCTGGGAAACTGGCTCTTAGCAGTTTAGTGTTCCTATCATTACTTTTTAGTATATGCTATGCAATATACCTGGCCTATGAAACACTATAATAATTGGCATATATTTTTTTATTTAAAAATAATCTACAATTTGGATATTGAATGAATGAATGGATGAATGTATACATAGTACAAGGCTGTTCATTATTGATATGTTATGGATTATATAAAAATGTCATAATATAAAAAGGTTTAATAAAAAAAAAACTTTAATTTCGTGTAAGTATAGTGAATATGAATATTTATAGAGTACAGTGAAACATTAAACAGAATTATATTAAACTATCTAAGAGCTAGACGTAAATACTTTTGGAATTAAGTTCCTCATCGCGCATAGCGAAGGAGGCTAGACGGAAAAAACCAGACGAAAAGTTGTCACGACACTTTTTGCTATTATGTATTATGCCTGTCTCTCTCTCTCTATCTCTCATAGAGAGCAAGCCAATTACTTTCGTCTCGTCTTTCTACTTTGCTTTGAATAGCGTAGTGACGGGAGGATTATTTGGTCAGTTAGGTGAGCAGTAGTATTTTAATAAAATATCTATTTGCCTAACTCCGTCAGCAATATCCCGAAATTGTGCAGTAACACTGTCAGAATTCATTATTGTTATTATTTTATATGTACAAAATACATGTATAAACGTAACAAAAAAAAATCGTCGCGACACTGCTCAATTCAAAGTAAAATATAAAGACGAAAAGAAAATAACTGGCTTGCTTTCTTTGAAGAGAGAGAGAGAGAGAGAGAGAGAAAGAGAGAGAGACATGCGCACGCCGTGCGTCTTACTACACTATAGCAAAAAGTGTATACTCTACTTATGTAACTCCATCAACTTCGTTCCTTCCGGGTGTCCCTTGACGCCTCCCAACCTTTTTGAATTATATTTAGTGAGAGGTAGTGCCATGCTGTATTATAGTGGAATTTGGCCCTCACGACCGGGGAGGAACCTCTCGCTCACACGATATCGCCGTAAAGTTACAGCTTTGCTGTCGCGTTTCGTGGGGTTTGCGAGTAGCCTATGGCCCATTGGAAGGTCGGACGGAAATAGGGCAATGCATCTGCTCGATAATAATGCGGATATCTATGGAACAACTACTTGAGAATATATAAGCTGCATTACCTGTATAGTGTAACAAAATAGGCGTAAAATTATAATAATTATGAATACTGGTTTGATCTGCAGGCAGTATGAAAGTACAAAAATAGTCTTGAATAAATTATTATAATATATACGATTAACTATTACTATAACCAACAAAGCACACACACATTCATAAGTAGACATTTGCTGTTAATAGATTTTGTGACAAAGCCGATGTTACTAGTGTCAAAAATTTATTAAAAAGTATCCAGAACTTTTTTTACAAATGGAATATAGTGTATGCATTAGAGTAGAGGACAGTAACTCTTTACTACCAGTCCCCGATTGTGTTAGAAAAAAACACATTAAGGTAAGGATTAACGTAAGGAATTAAAGGCTGTGTTTTTTTTGTTGGTTTGACGGTTGTAGGTTTGCTGACCCCTGCACTAAAGTACTACAGTAGGCAACACCCCTTACTGGCTGACTAAATAAAGCGATTATAACTTTAAAAGTATGTATTCATATTTTGAAACACAGCACACAACTATAATATTGTGATTAAATATCAATAATTTTTTTTCACTCGTATTAATATGAGGACACCGAATGTATTAAAATTAGTAAATATGTTGGGTGAAATTATATTTTCAGGTACACTGTGATTCAATTAAGAGTAGGAACACCAATGACATTCGTGTGTGAAGTGTCACTTGAAAAATATGGTTTGTATAGAGAGCTAATTTTGCAATATACAAGGTGTTTTCAAGACGCTGTACAAAATCGCAGAGCTTATTCAGTACTCGATTCCAGATTTCATATATGTAAAAAATAGGTACCTACAATTTAAACTACTTATTGTTGAAATTCTTACTATAAGGTTAGCTAGAGCGGGGGCCGCTAATCCCCCGCAAAGATGACGCATCGTGTGCATTTTAATTTTGGTCGCGCGAATTTCTACAGGTATCAACGGAAGTTTTCTTTGTTCATTAGAAATATTTCCGTACTTTTATTGGTCACAAAGTACCATTACCTAGCGGCTACCTTGTACTAAAAATGAAAAATCTTTTACAATTTACATTGTACAACGACAAATTTTATTTTGTCTGACGTCTACATCGAATGTAAATTAAAAAAAAACACACACACACACGCAGCTTTACCTAAATTTGCTACATTAAATAGGACGATGTATGACGCAAAGGCCCAGATGCTTGTGACGAAATAAGTAGTTCCAAATCTTATTTGAATCGAGTACATGAAATTTAAATAATCTTAATTATCTATAATTCTGACAACTTTGAAATCAAACACAAAAAATATACTTGTGTTGAAAAATCTTTAAAACATTTTCGAGCCGAAAATTATGAATTCTACATCTATAACTGAACATATATAATAGTATTTTATTTTGTTTTGTGCTGCGTAATCCTTCGTCGGCGAGTGCGACTTATTTTCCTACTTATTCGTTTTAACAGGTGCAATTAATAACTCGCAAGTTTCGTTCCAAAAACTACCAAAAAATCACTGTGCATATCACTTCTCTACATTTTAAAAATTGACGATTTAATTTAAAAAAAAAATAACAGGACAACCACATAGGACAACGTATCGCGAAATACAAAAATAATATAATCCGAACACTACACTAAAATATTTCGTTTTTAGTGTTTTACTAGTTATTTTAATAACATATACATACTCTATTCCATTGACGCACAGTATTATGTATTTTATAAGCTGTAATTTTTGGGTACGAAGATTTAAACAATGCTTGATTAAAAAAAAGTGACAGTATATTTTCGTCTCTATGGTACCCATCCAAATGACACTATAATTTCTGATGAATAAGCGCCAATGTCAACTAACCTACTCTACGTATAATAATCATGGAATGTCAATTTATTTAATCTATTATTTATGGTGTGTATTACTTATAATGCTCAAAGATCCCTATCTCTACGCTCCATACTATTACTTTTTAAACGACTAGTGTTAGATTTGTATTAAGTGTCACAAATTACAAACATGTAAACAGTACGAATTGTAAGTTTATACAAAGGGTTTATATGTTCCAAAGAAGCAACTTTAAAATGGCTATATTTACCAGAATGTTTAAAGAGTCAAATATTATTATCTAAAATAAATAGCAACGGATTTAACTTTGGCTATTGTGCTGTTTTGATTATTCCTAATATAAGTTATATCACGTTGTTTATACTAGTCTTTATATTAATTTGAACATTAAATAATATAATTCAATACAAACATGGCTACTATAATTGTATTTAAAATCATAATTTTTAACACTTTGAATGTACTGGTTGGTACTAGGAACTAACGTCAAAAAATTGGTAATCATCAAAAACTTAATAATCTAACATATTTACTAATAAATTGGCTAAATAGCTGAATAATCGGAAGGTATATGTAAAAACGAGGCAATAAGCTTGACGCTTGAAAAGAATGGCGACACATAAAATGTGAAAAGTGAAGAAGAAATTTAAGACACTTTTATAAAATCATTTAAATGTGATAACGACTGTGGCAGCCAAAAATACTGTTAAAACACTACATAATACTTTTTTTTGTTAAACAAGAATAAAACACACAAAATACTGTTACGAGCATCAAAATATCTAACGCTAATTTGATGCAGCGCTGTGAACGAATCTGTCAATTATTATATAACTAAAATTATCTTATTTAGCTTCTGTTATCGCTACCTCTGCCTTTTGCTATCTGTGCAAAGTGGCGGGAAGCCAGATATAGGGCTTTCATTAATTGGAAAGATAAGTTTTGATTGTTGTTAGTTCCATAAGCCTCACCACTTCTAAATTTATAAGTGCACGTGAAGCACCAAACATGTCTTTAAGAAAATGAAAAAAAAAAAAAAACTAAATACTGTTCATTTTTGTAATATACTGTTCATTTGTTTCATCAGTCCTAAATTTACCTTATTTCCTGTAAGAAAATTTGGCTTTCCTAGTCACGATTCCTTTATTTGAGTAATTCGTAGCTGGATTAAAATAAATAGTAACCTATTCCTGGATCAAACTAAGGACCTAATGTTTAAAAATGTGAGCATTACAATTAAGAAAAGAATGCACAACGCAAATAAATATATTAGAAAGGGAGATTTGAGTTTTACATAAATTAATTTAATTAAAGGATCTTCCAATTACTGAGCTGACACTGAGTATTAGATAAGAATACTATGACCGCACTGCCTTTTTGGAATCACACTTCTTTTGACGCATTTGGCAGAACTTATGCGAGTGAATTTCTGTGATTCCCGCGTACACCGATGGGTAGGAGATATGTGATTCCCGCGTACACCGATGGGTAGCAGAATGAACACTCGTAACACGACAAATTTTTAACATTATCATCATTGATTTATGAAAAAAATACCAAGATACACAGTCGGCGTCTCAAAACCGTCCGCATAAAAGATGTGCAATTTCTATAAGTGCTTTGAAAAAACGACTTAAAAAAAATGCATTTCGAATCTTTCAAGTTTACTTTCAGACTATTTAGATTTTAAATCACAGACTATTTAGAATGAAGTATCAAATCGTGTATCTTGTATTTTTGTAAATCAGTGGTTTTCACACAAAGAAGTATTTCTAAAATTCTTACGTGCCTACTTAAGTAAATATATGTTTTTTTTTTCATTTGAGCCCAAATTTATTGAGCCATTTAAAATTATTAATAAATAAATAATCCTATTTTCGATTACAATGGAAGCGAATTTAACATTATCTAACATATTGACGATTACAAATAACTAAAACACTGTAGCGAAATCACTAATAAGCTACTTACCCATAGACATCAACTATAATCTGTTCGCGTTAGGAACGCAGTGATGTCAGCACTCTCAGCCGGTCGACGACTAATCGAATAGCTCCTAATATGATTAGGAACTATTAGATTGGTTTTTTTTTAAATATTTTTGAATGTGGTAACATTACAGAGCGACGAGGCGAGTGTTGCAACCCTGCCACTTCTCCTGCAGTTTCTTGTGTTCTTCGTACTGTTGTTCCGATACATGTTTTACCCCTGACACGCTCTGAAACATTAACTATGATTAACTGTGGCCAATCCCAAGAGAACTACATGTTTGTACTTTTATGTTTTTCCAGATTGTAATCTATATACTTGCGAAATACTTGATTTTATGTATTGCTCAATGATACCGGGGTAATTGCCATCTTCGGCGTCGCATTTCGTGCGGTCTGTGAGTAGCCGGTGGCCCATTTGGAAGGAGGGCAACGGCATAGTAATTATGCGGATGTCTATGGCCATCAGTAGTCCTAAAACAGCTCCGTTCTCTCGTTTACCACCTATACTAAAAAATACTTTGCTCGTAAAAACAAAACAATCATTCATGCAAGCTTTCGCATTTATAATAGCAGAGATATTCATTCTATTTCAGTTTGTTAACTCGAAATAAAAAAATCGAATAATGGTAAAAACAAAATCTTACTGCCGACTTAACGATCCGCCCCGTCTTCGCCCGTGAATAACACAGGCCACCAACAACACAATAACAAATTATACACTAACACCATCTCCGGGATTTGCTCTATTCGTTGGTGAAAACCGTATGAAAATCTGTTTAGTAGATTTTAGGGACAGACAGCTTATAGCGAGTTTCTTTTATAGTATTACCCTACAATTGGTGTTGAGTACGATTTTTTTGTGGCTCAAAGGTCGAATAGTGTCGTATTCATGCTTTTAATAGTTAGACTAATCTTACTTCTAGAACCAATTTCATGGGTTACTCTTATAATGTCAACTGGTTAGTAGAAAATTAACTCAGGCAGTTAACACCACTTACAATGTTTCATATCAATTACTTTTAACCCAATCCTGTGCAACCAAATTTGTACTTTATTTGCCAGTTAAATTATTAATACGCTTCGTCCCGGCTAGCTAGAGCTGAGAATAAAAAATGAAACGAACCCTTAATATGAATGTCCACTTAATTCGTCGTAGGATGCAAGGCTAGACGCGTCTGTGTTTTAAGAAGTTAATTTTTTACATTATTTAATTGTTACATTATGAGCTGGTTTTATAGGTTACTACAGTGTCAAGTTCAAAACTCAATTACCATAAATGTTTCATATTAATTACTTCAAAGCTGAACCTGTGCATTCAATATTTGTAGATTATTTGTCAGTTAAGTGAGTAATTGTTTTACCGGGACTTTAATAGGAACATGTGAGACCAACCCTTAAAACGGAGCGAGAAGTCCTACTTCGTATCCTCAAATTTCTCACACAGAGGCTGGACGCCTCCGTCCAGAACCCACTGTCGAGAAAACAAGTGTGAAGATGTCAAGTAGCAATTCGAAACTCTTAACTATCACATTAATATTTTAAGCTACTAACAGTTCTAGAACTTTAGTAGGAGAACGTCACACCGGCCCTGCGAATTACCTTAATTTTTCTTGGGTCCAAATTCGCACCTAGCGATTGCACCCCCTTAGCCAATTTGGAGAGAGGTGACAAAACCATGTCCCTAGTAGCACTGGACACAGGACTGGCGATATTCTTGAACTGTTTCAAAGCAGACTCGCTGTGCGACTGAGCAATATTCAACGTGATCTCGTGTTGAGAGCTGGACCGAGTATATGACACTTCTGGAACGTTCGATTCCTCGTCGAAGTTCAAATATCCGGAGCTCTGCGACAACTTCTGACAAAGGACCAAAGAGTTTGGAGGAGCCGGCTTCGATCCAACACAGTCTACCTGAATTTCCGGAGTTATTGATTCGGAATCGAATGGATTCTTCTTAGCCGTGCTTGGCGTCTTCAATGTTTGCTTCTCATTCGGAGTGGTGAGTTTCGCTTCGACCGTTTCCTCGTGCGGCTCAATTTTGGACGAGTATAGTGGGTTTTGTATCAATTCGCAATCAATGTCTTCTTTTTTGCGTTGATCGCCTATGTAATGTTGCATATGCTCGTAATTATCTAGGGTCGGTTCGAATATGTTGGTTCTGTTTTCGTCGTCCGACGAGTAATCCGAGCTCATGCCGTCTGAAAGGCTCCCCTTCTTCTTTGGTTCGGACTTGTTGCCACCGAGCGTGAAGATTTTTTTCGTTTTCGAGGCGCTCTGATCGAACTTTAGCTGGAGACTCGGCCGCGCTCTCGCGTTTAGCGAGTGGCTCAGTTTATTGAGCTTGCTGAATTGCTCCGTCATGTTATTGAGGGCTTTTGAACCTGGAATTGTAAAAGTTAATTATCGCCTGTTTTTTTTTAAAGTCCGACGTTAAAAAATGCTAATCTTGAGTGCTGGCCAGATATGACTTTTATATAAATAACAGCATTTATGGTATACGATTGCGTTAGATATATTATTAATTATTTGGAGGCCCAAGGGTTTATTGAACAGTTGGAAAATGGAGCATCCAGGACCTCCATCAAATCAATTTTCCTGAAACAAGAAAAAGGCACATTGTAGAAGATATTGATTTATACGCTTTTACAACATTTTTGTAGTAACGTAAAATTTCTAGATTGTTATGGGTAGACCCACTTTCACGTCAGTTTTATTACGTGTCACTTTTGAGAAAAATCTTACAGTAGCAATGGGCGATAGAGAACGGCTGCCATTTAGTCACTCGACTGTGGAAGCTAATTAAGTCACTTAGTATATTGTACACACATGTAGCTTTCAATACAGATGTTTTAGGTGGCAGAGGTGGGATCGTAAAGCTGTCTGTACCCGTCAATAAATTAATAAACAGTTTTAACTAACACTTATGGATGCGAGACGTTCTTGACAACTATAATTCTAAACCGGCAGTCTCCTGTCTTGGTCTCGTAACACAAAATCTGGTGGAACACTTCGCTAGTCAGCGTGCAACTGTTTGATCCTCCTAAGACAGTTGACTGGTTAGAATTGGATTGACTGCCTCGTGGTCTAGTAGTATGACGAACCACAGACCGAGATCACGGTTTGAAGAAAAATCCTTGTAGGGTTTTTAAAAATTCTAACATTAATCATGAAGTTGACAGACGTTGTACTTCTGTGCCTTTTAGCTTTTGTGCGCCACGTTAAGCCGTCTGGCGTCCCATCAATACTGATGTGACGCCAGACGGCTTAACTCTGTATTCTCCTATACAGGAGAATGTGTATAGATTAGCCCGGATAACACATCGTGACTCTAAATATTTATGTAGATGTCGTATTGGCTCCAGTTTTGGATCAGCTACTCTTTCGATTGTGTAAATATTATCAAAAAGGAATTCATGTATAAATTGAAGTATACCTCAATTCGTAATGGGCAAACATGGTTGAAAAGTACCTCAAACCGAATGCAGCTTTCGATGTAACAGAGTTGTCGATTTTATACTGTCATGCGTCAAATTGCAACAATTCCCTAGAACTCCATACTAAATCTAAGTACCCATGTTTAAGTACAAGCTGGGTACTGTGGTACGTGCTGTGTTGTAAATTTTAAAAACAACATGAAAAGGATGGGGTAAGGTTTGATTCGATTGCAACATCAAAATTGTTATTAAACATAGAAATAAAGAGATGCTACCGCGAAGAGAAGTGTAAAAATATAATTAAAACTTAGCTGTAAGTATGACATTAGGGATTTTTTTACTATGCTGCCTGTAAGTCCATTTTTGTGTGTGTTGTGCTAACACTAATTTCCTTTCATTTTTCAACAATTTGAGATTGATAATTTATATCATGCACTATCGATGCAACGTCTACCATTAATGGATACATATTTTAAATAAGAAAAGTACTTTGTAAAATATACACAAATTTATATATTTTTTTATTTTACTGAAAAAACAAGCCGAAAATCGTTATATATCATCATGTATACGATAATGATCTTTCCCATGGTTTGGACATCCCGCAAATATCGATTACCAATATTTGATGTCTGTGCTTCGCTACGAGTAGCTTTTATTAAACGCGTACCGCAGCAGTAATAAGGCGACATGCGGTAAGAGGTTTCCGACGCCTACCGGTTATTTAGTTGATAAGTATTAATTGATGTCAGGAACATGATGTGTGACGCTCTATTCCCGCTGCCTATCCCATTAGGGAACTGGTATTCAGTTGATCAGTCGCAGTTTCAATAACCCCCATAATATAAGCTCAAACATCCCAGGATTGTCGAGCTCTCTTAACTACTAGGCCTGTAACATCGGAGGAAGCGACGATTAAACTACATGTCAGTGACTTCCAAGTCGCGCTAATATCTTTATCAACTTCACAGTATAGGTTTAACTGTGCATCGACGTATACTATGAGAACTCACAGTATTGTTAGTGAATACGGCAAGACTCCCAACGTTACTATGACGCCATACATTTTCGTGCATGCAGCTAGCGTTATCTACCTACAAACGTTGTCACGTCAATAACTCATTGCGCGTCCTATAAGGCTGAAATTTGATAAAAGTCCAGCTACACGAGTACCTGCGCTGCGTATGTCGGCGACGAGCTGCGTCTCGCTGACGTTGCGCGTCAGTGCGGGCAGACGCGACAGGTCCACGTAAAGGCTGGAGCGGGAGCCCGGCTGACCCGCACTGGGATGCACCTGCCGAAACACCTTCGCTTTAGTTACACGTAGTGACGCGGTGAGGGGAAATACCGCCTTAAAACTGATGGCTATGCTGTCGTGTTCCGTTCGGTTTGTGAGTAGCCGGTGATCCACTAGGAGCCCCATTCCCCCGGAAGGAATGGCAACGCATCTGCATAACCAATTTGGAGGGGAACAGTAAAGGAGGAGAAATAATGCGGATATCTATGGGAGTGTAATTGTTGACATACACCGCTGATAAACATCAAGCGTGTCGTACTGTTAAAAATCGTGTCGTGTAAAGCAGGCATAACGCATTTCAGTTAGCAAACATGTGTTGTGAACCATTTGTTATACGTCATCAATTTACCTTGGACTTTCGCCTGTCCAACTTGACTCCGTCGTGGAAGGGTATCGGAGGCAACTTCGCCACGTCTCGAGCGACTACTATCGACTCGCAGATTGAATGTAGCGATTCTGTAAATACAATTTTATATGCGTTTTTCAGGTAACTAAAAACACAGGCATGAGGTCCAGGTTCGAGTTCCGGAGTAAAAAGTGTTCTTACGTTAGTACATAAGGATGATGGCGGTGTTCGCGCAGTGGATTGTGGAGGAGACCACGTTTGGATGGTCCTACATGTGACTATATTACTTCGCTGCACTTCTTTAAATATCTTCAGTTTTCGGAAGCAGCTTACTATAACCCTATGAATTGGGTATGCGTTATTACATATGTGTTATGTTGGATTGTCTGTTCCCTGGTATCCTAGTCCCTTGAACTACACCCTACATCTGAAATTCAAACGTGTCTCGTTCTTAATGTTGCTGGCGATGTTTGTACAGAGCATTGAGTGAGTGAGAAGTTAATATTAGATCTCATTTCCACATTCTTAAGTGAAAGTGTCATTTAGCTTTCGCGTCAATTTAGGCTGTCTGTCTTGTCTGCATCCCACCTCTGAAATGAAGCTAAACTACTTTCTATACACCGCGACAGCCAGTTTGTCCTAGAATTTTAGGAAATTTCAATAGTAATGTAGATGTCATTTTACATTATATTAGAAATTCAGCACCCTGGCCTCTCGTGGTACTGATTTAATTAAATCCCATGAACTAATACAAAGCGTATCCGTTGGCACGATATAACTCTGAGACAACGCCACCTAGCGGTGAGTTCAAGAACTTTAGCCTATTAAGAATAATTAGGGGGAACAGAAACCGTAGGTACCTCACGTCCTCGTTGAAGTTCACGTCTACGTAGTTGAAGAACCTCAATGAGAATTCTTTACAATAATCTAACCTTAGAGAATCTCTACCCCGACCTGCCGTCACTATACATGTAGCACTATTGCAAATTTAGACGTACCGATCATCTCGTCCTTGGTGTTGATGACGATGGCCATGTTATTGAAGAACCGCAGCGAGGTCGAGCGGAACATGTGGAAGTAGCCAGGCTCGTTGTTGTGCGAGTAGTTGATGCGGATGCAGTACACCGGCTCGGCACTGCTCTTGCGCCCCACGCCGAACAGCTGCAATTGGCCATGTAGCTGACATGCTGGACGCCATACACATGCGCACCTAAAGTCTACCTCGTCGTAACGTAAAGCGATGATCCGACTACATTGTGTTTTTTTCATAGGAAGAAAGATACAACATATAGAATGTACTAGTGGTTCATGATATTGCAGTTGGTCACATCTGGCAGTCAAGTCTGCGATACGTCTTTGCAGTTGGCCACGCCTACACGACTGACCAGTCCTTCACAGTTGGTAGCATCTTCAAACATTAAACGTACCACCTTCTCATAGTTGGCTACACTTTCGCACATGGCCACACCTGCTTTAGTCATTGAGGCACGCCTGGTACACCCCGCTACGTACCGTCCCGCTGGCGTCCAGCGTGCCCAGCTCGAGCGCGCAGAGGTGCGCCAGCGGCACGCGCTGCACGGACAGCAGCCGGTCCGACGTCTCGTCGTAGTCCGTCACATATAGAGCTTCGCTGGTCAGCACAACGACGCTGTCCATCTCTGTCTCATGCGGGTCGCCAGTGCTATAAAATTATTTACTTGGTAATACTATCACTTTTGCGAAAGCCAATACAGGGATTAATCGAGTTTATTATTATTATTATTATAGAATAGGGGGCAAACGAGAAATCGGAGCCTTTTTACGATTACCGACTCCCATGAACATCCACATAATTACTATGCCCTACTACCTCCCCCCCCCAATGGGCTACCAGCTACTCACAAACCGCACGGAATGTGACACTGAAGATGTCACTTTACGGTGGTATTTTGTGAGCGAGAGGTACCTCGGTCGTGCCGGCCCGATTCCGTTGGATGTGGATCTATGGCACTACCTCCTATGCAGTATGGCTAGTGCCATAGAGGTAGTCCTCTTCATAAAACTTATTGAGAAATGATATTTAAGACCTACGATATGAAGAAAAATGAGATTTGGAATTATGTGAAACATTTAACGTTCACTTTTTTTTCGGAGGGACCTAATACTGATTGGCGGCGCTTGTCCAGCCTTAACAGTTCGAATGTCTACGGAAGACTTTTTGTCTTCAGGTTTAGAGAGACGATAGGGGGACAGACCCCCCCTCTTTTCCCGCAGATGGGAAGATACAAACCGGAATTTTATTGTGGGCATTACCCTATGGTAATTATTATTGGGACCGAAAAAGGGGGAAACGGTCCCCCTCCCCACACTAGTGGGACGGCGCGCGCACGATGCCGTTTAATTTGCGGTGTCGTGGATAAGGATAATTAACGTTCAGTGCGTTGCGTTAGCATACGGTAAAACTTCTTGAGCACCTTGCAATTGTGAATCTTTTTCGTTTTTAAGAAGAGAGAAACTAGTTGCGTGTCGTAACTGACACATGCAGCTCTAATAATGTAGATTGCCCACTCTAACAAACGGACAAGCAAGAGAGAGCTGGAAGGATCAAAACACACACATCTTCTCACCATTTCCCTAATGGGCTAGGCGAAATGAGTTAAACCATTTCAAACATTTTAATGTACATATCGAAGATTTACACACAATACATGTTTATGATTACGCTTATCCGTACTGATTTCTCTGAGGCACTTGATGTAGACGATCACCATTTGCTTGTAGAAATTTAAGTCACACTGAAATTTGATGTTCTTTGAGACATATAAGTTATGATTCCTACTTCGAAATAGCTCACAACTCGTAATAATATGATGCATGAAATCTACACCCAGAATAATAAAACCGTACCCCAAGGCTCACACTGAGGGACCCTTTTCTTCTTAACCTATACAAATGACTTAACGTGTTCCATCAATAATAACATCAAAATATCAAACGTAAGAAATACTAGGTAATGAGAAATGTTATAATAAATGATCTGAAAATATAATTAACACAGGTAATTTCGATATTAATTTTCCGTGCCAAATTATTCCACGATTTAAAACAGGGCTACACCAGTTAAGAACGCACACAGCGCGAAAATATGATTATGGGCTGTCAGTCTTTTAGCCTTTTGTGAATTTATTTAGTAGTCTGAGTTAATTATACTCACTGAGGATCAGCATCAATCAACCCCCAGGAGCCCAGCACTGGTTCCGTGTCCACCAGAAGCTTCTTACAATCGTCGATAAGCGACTTCACGTGCTGCGCCATCGCAGCTGTGTCCGGGGCAGAATGATCCTGTGCATTATATACAAAGAGTAATAAGAACCAATATTTTTGGCCAGCACCGGTACGGGACGGGAGTTTACTCCCTAAGAAATGAACATGATTCTAAAATGAAATGCGTGGGACACAAAAGCGATGACACGCGTTAAAGCATACATGGTTCCTTGCGCTGAATGTTCTTCACACCACCTCCTCGTACTATTACTCCTCATATTTTTATTATTCCTGTTTTTCCACAGATACAGATGATATAGTTTCTTAAGGAATAAACTCGAATTGTGATTATTTATTTTCTCTACATACATCGAAAGCATGTGCCTGGTGATCATTATATTATGAACATAGAAGCATACATTTCTTAGTGCTAGAAATAATTAGGGTTTACATATGCACGCACATGCACCGAGAGCAACTTTACAGCCATGCACGGTCCGGACTCCGGCACGATCAGCTGCTCGGGGACGGAGTACTACTCACACTGCTGTCATCACGTCTCTACTCTACTCTACACAGTATCATGCTCGCACATGTAGCGATAGCATCTTTACAGCGACGCACGGTCCGGACTCCGACACGATCAGCTGCTCGGGGACGGAGTACTACCCACACTGCTGTCATCAAGTCTCTACTCTACTCCACACAGTATCATGCTCGCACATGTAGCGATAGCATCTTTACAGCGACGCACTGTCCGGACTCCGACACGATCAGCTGCTCGGGGACGGAGTACTACTCACACTGCTGTCATCACGTCTCTACTCTACTCTACACAGTATCATGCACGCACATGTAGCGAGAGCACCTTTACAGCGATGCAAGGTCCGGACTCCGGCACGATCAGTTGCTCAGGTATGGTTCGCGATTCCCCCGTCATTACATCGACCGCTATTTGACGCAGAGCATCTTTGAATGTGGACAGGTAATATCTAAAACACATACAATTAGTGTCAAATATGACAGTAAGCAGACAAGTCACAGAAATGATACGAATATTTCATAATGATCTTTGCCGAAGACAAAAGGAATTTAACTTCATAAATTTTGACTATACGTGTTTCAATTTAGGTGTCACTAGTTTACTTATAGGAGTACCCCTGGGCCATATATTTCGTACTCTGCTGTTTATAATATACAGAAATAATTGGTTGCATCATATACAACAGACAGTGAAACATAAAGCATCTTTAAATTATTTAAGGATTTTGAAAATAGTATAAACTTTGTTATAGAAACAAAAAGTATTTTTTTACAAAGAATATGACATTAGAATGTAACAATACCTGTTAGCCGATGCAACACCATCTTTCATCATGCCTGTGAATTTCCTTTCGCCGGTGCGAGTATAATCACCCTGTATACAAATCAAAAAATATTTTATTTTTAATTAACTAACAGGCGTTTTTAATTTAATCAATTACCAAATGGTGGCAGTGGTGGGATAGATAAAAATACTAAGCCAGGGCCTAATTTTAGTTGTATATGCTACTATGAATTTTACATATAATTACAATAAAACTGCTTCTAAGGATTTTATCGAGGTTTTTTTAATTATTTAACTAGCACGATGTTTCAGAAGCTTTACAGCAACCATGGTCACCGGTGGATTGAGATGACAATCTCAATTGTCATCACAGTACACAATTTTAAAATTTTAAATTAAAAGTGCCCGAAGAATTATAATTATTTTGTTGTTCCGATTAATGAAAGCAGTACCTATTATATCTTACTGTCTTCAGTTTATGTTTACATATAATGCAGGGATTATGACACACAGAGTTGCGAGTACCAATATTGGATTAATAAGAATCAGCTGTAACATAATGATGTAGACGATGCCACATCTGTCCTCGCATTACCTTGAGCGCCTTGGTGCCAGCGTACTGTCGCGAGAGCAAGTCCCCTGAGTCCGCCCACATGGTGAGGAAAGCAGAGCGCAGGGCGGGCGGCAGACCAGCGCCGGGGGCGCCCAAACCCAAACGGCATAGCTGTAGCTCTAGCACGTACTTCGCGATCGCAGTCTGGTGTACAAGTATACACGTTGTCAGGGTAGTTGCAAATATAACATGATTATTTATATCATTTTATCCGTCCACAGCCTACAACTTCTCTACGAAAAGCTATAAAAATTATAAGATATTACATATAGTAGATAATTAAATAAATAAACATTCCAAATAATCTTCTACATATATAAAAAAGAATGTTTGTCGAAGAACTCAAAAAATATTGTTGCGATTATTATGAAAATTGGTATATTTATGTATTATTCAACAGAGAAGGTGAGCGCGCCGGTGACAGCTGTGTAAACGGTGACCAATAAAACACGCAGCTAGCCACCACATCCCAGCCATCTATACGTTTTCTATATTCCGCTCCTAATTACGTCATTCGCCGTGCTTCGAGAAACGCAAGTCGATTATCGCGATGAGTATACTCACGTTATCTTGAGCGCCTTGGTGCCAGCGTAATGTCGCTATAGTAAGCGCATGTCGGTTATCTCAATGAGTATACTCACCGTTCTCGTAGTTCATATCTAGTAATATCGTCTCATAGTATTTATTTCCTTTTTGTCTATCCCACTTCTACCTCCAATTGGTGGCAGAGGTGGGATGCATAAAGATATTAAACCTCATTGAAATCTGGGTTATAGTCGTTGCTATAAGTTCCATAATAAATACCTGCACAACGTTGGTCCGGTCGAGACAGTCGATGCAGTTGACACGGAACACGCCGTTCTGACTGCAGATGAGGCCGCGATCATCGCGCCAGGAGAAGCGCATGTCCTCTATGACGTCGGCTATCGCGTTGACCAGTATGCTGACGTTTTCGTAGTGCATGCCACGACTGTCAGAGGAATAATAAAAAAATTGTCATATTGCAATCAAGCAATCGAAGCCTTTTGATGACAAACGACGGCACACTTACATCCACTTAATAGCTAAGCAAATGTGTTCCCCTCTTCCCCCTTCAATGGGCCACTGGAAACTCCTAAGCCTCACGAAAAGTTACTACAAAGCTGTCACTTGGCTGCGGTATCGTGTGTACCTTTCAGGTCATTACAGCCCGGTTCTGTTGTATTTAAGCATGATATTACTTCTTACTAACCAACTTAATTACTTGATAAATACTCTACAGGCTACAAGCTGAAGCAAGGAACCTTCCAAGGTTGTCGGATGACCAGTCTCCGAGGTGCCCTGTTGTTGACAGATCGAGGTCACGTCAGTATAGGCGGCTTATGGCTACCCCACAAATATAAGTTTGTGTCAGCTTTTGTTGCTGTGGCTTCCCTAGGTACGAAACCCTCTCCCCACCATGGTTCAAGCCTTGTCGTGGAGGTGGAACTTAGTAGCCTGGGGTGAACCCAGGCGAAGCCAATTGAACCGAGGGGATCTTTGCACCCCTCTTATAAGAAGAGGGTACTTAAAGATCAGGAAGAGGAATCGCTCTCGGTACCCCGCTTATAAGAAGAAGAGACCTAAGAGCAACAGGAGGCGTTTTTGCGCACGGGGTAAGGGGCGAGGATGGGAACCTCACCTCACTGCACTGTCCCAAAGTGGGTGGGTTGTCCTGTGGTGCGGGGCAACCCTATCTGTGGAGGTGGGGTTGGTCCCTTAGGGGGCTGACTAGCCGACGAGGTGTCCCGATGATTTTTCTTCCGGTGCACCTCACCAAGGGCGGCACTGATGGCACTCGCGGTGGTTTTTGTGGGTATTCGGCACTATGATGTGCCGCGAGTCCCACACTACCACTGGATGGGGACCCAGGGCCAGCGAAGGCGCGTAAATGCGTGACCCGCGTCATCAAAAAAAAAGGTACGCAACCCTCTGTGCATAAATCAACTCACACTATACTAGTTTTTTTAAACACACTATTGCCAACTTGACATATGGCTTGGCTTTTCGCGACCTCGGCTCAGTTGGTAACACGCTGCACGGCTGTTACGCCAGAGGTGATTGAATCCTGTCTAGGTAAGTATTATATGTATGTCTATGATCAAGTACTTAAATATATAAAATGTTTAAAAATATTAAACATATTTCCATGGCTCTTGGGGGGGGGGGGAGAGGGTAGTGTGGAAGGGATGGCAACGCATCGGCGTAGTTATTATGTGGATGTTCATGAACGTCGGTAGTCGCAAAAAGGTCCAGATATCTCGTTTTCCCCCTATTCTATAAAAAAAAAATAAGTCCACATATATTGTTATAAATGTTCAATGGTGCCTACTAGTCTAAATAAAGATGTACCTAGATTGAAATAATTTTATCTACCGACAAACTGCTATGCAATTTGGTAGAGAAATATAATGCTGTTTTGAACTGAGTAAATAAAAAAAAAAAAAAGAAATATATTGTACTAGGTGTACACTCACCAGTACTCGTGGAAGTCGAAGGTCGCGTACACAATGTCGGGGCAGTTGTACTTGAGCACGTGCTCGCCGTACGCCTCCCAAATGACGCGCTCCCGGCCCTGCTGCTCCACCAGGTTCACGATGCACACCTGCTTGTACGTGTTCAGCTCTTCCTCGAAGTGTTTCTTGAACGCGGCGTGGGACTCCTCCTCCGCTGTTGTGTGTTACAAAATTCGTTTAAGTAACGAACGGCCGTTTTGTATTGTGGCGGTCCGGATTGTCATTGCGAGACATTCTTCAATATGGCGGCTGACGACGACGCTTGTCCCATTAAGTTAGCGGCGATATCGATCGATACAAATATGAAATTGTCCAAGTGTTCGAGTGTAAGTGAAAAACAATAACCTAACCACGAAGGATTATTGTTGGCCCTGCTTTTGAAACCGACTAGCCGTAATAGAATACTGCTAACAGATTTAGTCAATCCGACTGCAACAAGTGTACATGGCTAAGCCCTATAGTCCTATGGGACTAAATATAGTTTTGTTTAATCAAATGAATCTAACTACGCTAAGTCCTTTCAAGCTTAAATAATTAATTATTTGAAATTAGCGGCGTATTAACACTTACTTCTATCAAGACGGGGCGGAGGCCTGAATTTATAATCGGGCTGACTCCAGAATATAGGTACGGAGCCCCGGACCTGGAAATTGACATAATACAATTGGAGTTGGGAAAAGTGGTGATGAGTCACTGTCAGTACAGGATCCGAACATATGACGATCTTCCTTTTTTTTTTTTTAAGATGGACCTACTACTGGTTGGCGGCGCTATCACTCCTGCCCTTAAAGTTCATGGGACTAACAATGGCGACCTTAGAATCGTTATCACGTAAAATTACACCGTCCATTAACCGACTTACAGAAAACTAGTCTTTTTTTAGTACCGTCTGCTCGTTTAACCCCTTGTGGGTTAAACGAGCAGACGGGCCCTTTCACGACTACCGACGCCTACGGACATTCGCACACTTATCACACAGACGTGCTGGATGCTGCCCTCCTTCCCACCTTTCGAATGGGCCATCATAATCTCACAAGCCTGACGAACTGTGGCAGTTTCATGTTGCGGCGGCATCTTCTGAGCGAGGGGTAAACAATTCTTCTTGCAAACTGCGTCCTCTTTATATACTAATATCCTCTCTCGTGCGGAGAATGAAAGTAGCAGAATAAAATGTAATCATCATACACATTTGGTTGAGAGATTGACGCTGTCGTCACTGCATTCTTAACGCGAGCAGAGTGTACCTGCACGAAGGAGGCCCGGTGTATGCTGTCGGAGCAGATTATGGAGACTATCTGCTCCGTTTCCACATAGTTGGCCACTCGTCCCCCAGGCTCGATGCCGCGACGGTTGTACCTGCAACAAACATTAATGAACATTTCCCGTGACCACATACCAACTTCATCGTCATGCCCTGAACGTCATTTAGACCCGAAACCCTCGTCAAGACAAGATAAACAAACCCACACACGATGAGGGCTTGACAAATAATGAGTTCCCTAAGTCCGGGAGGTGACCAGCGCCATCACTGAACCCTGAATGTCATTTAGACCTAAAGTCCTCGTCAAGACAAATTGACCAAGCCCACACAAGATGGGGTTCTGATAATTGAATAATGAGACCTTGATTGTCACCAAGACACTTTTTAGAAATAATGCACCACAAGGCATTATTTGTTGTTCAATAATATTATGTGTATAAAATGTCTTATTTCGGTGACAATTTTAAATTTCAAACATACAATATATTATCACTTGGCTACGGAATCCAAAAAGGATAATGTGGGCGTTGCCTCACTTCCATCCAGCAATAAAGGCAGTAAGCAAAAAAATTTAATTACAAAATATTGGCAGAATTTAATATTGCACAACTATATGTAATATTTACCATTTGAAAGTCTATTTGGAGAGATGCCAAACTGTAAGCAGATCAATAGGCACTTAACCTTAGCATTTACTAAGAGCGTTATCTTAAGATCATATGCTTTAAGCACAGTAGCAAAATAGTTGCTATCTAATTTTACGTTTGTTTGACGTTTTACGCGCGTTAACATTCGCACTTTTTTCTATAGGGGGCAAACAGGCAGGGAATCCGTTTGGTAGCTATTCGACGTCCATAGACATCCACGAACTTCGCCGATCATGGCATGTGCGTTGCATCCAACCCCTACATGGGCTACTGACACATCACAAACCGCCCGAGACGCGATACGAGAATGAGGTGCATTTACGGTCGAGCCGGCCCAATTAAGCTGCAATGCAGCATAGCATACCTCTCACTACTGGTTAAGTATAGACAGGCTAGCAGCTTACAATAATAAAATTAATCATGAACTATTAAGTTTATAATTAATCATGAACAATGAACGCTAAACACGAATATCTTACAATTTATCAAAATGAATTGAAAATAGAAATGTATGCTAATGACATAAAGCTTAAGCGTTAGTTTATTTTAAAAAAAACCTTTTAATGTTAGACAGTCCATTTATAAAGGAAGGAAATATATCAGGGTTGACCGACTTGATTCGAGCTAAGATCGAATTTTTAACTGGGCCTGGATGTACTAATTACGTACCTGTTAAAACTTTCAAGCACGAACTTTCTTTCGCCGCGATCTACTCTACCTTAGGCCGCGATCAATTCGTCGATCGCGGTCGGTTGGCCACTCCCTGCTGTACATCATCACGATACGATCGAAAGGTGCGGATCACGCGGGCTAAGCGGGTGAAATCGCGAGGCGCTGGTAGTTATCTTATATAGAGGATTATTTCTCGTATTGACCACTTCTAGGAGATATACCTTGCGATAACCTTGCTTGATCGTATTTGTAAGCAGCAAAGGCTAAAGAACGATTGCTGTAACGATAAGCGACTAACGGCAATGGCAGATCACCCCGCCTCTCGGGATTGACACGGGAAAAAATTGAAGTTGGCATTCAATGGCACTACCGCATGGTACTCTCGCTAAGACACTTGCATAAAAAAGCAGACGCACTCTTGTGGACTGCCAACTGACTGATAACTTCCAACTCTATTTAAAGCTAATGTTATTCGTAACGCGTGACGATGACGCGATTTCCATTATTTATGTTTTTCCATGTCCATTATTAAAGGAGTTTTCACGTGACGTGACGGGAGACTAGATATTGAAGCGTGTGCCATGATATTTGCTACGCAGTAGCAGCGCTACGCATCGTGTAGGTGTGTTCGGTGACGAAAAGCGCTCTACGAGTGACAATAAGGTGAATTCGCCCAAAAAGTGGTCAACGCGCTTAAAGAAGTTTTCACTTTTAAAAAAAGTAAATGTATTAACATTACCTAGTCCCAGCTTGGTATCTCGATCTTCTGGAAATGAGTCCCAGTGTGAACGTCTCGTCGCACGCGTTGGAGTTGGACAGGGACTCCGTGTTCAGCGGGTTGGCGTCAGGGGGCTCCACGGCGATTTGAGACAAGTGCACGTAGCCCTGGATGATGGGGAGGACCCATTGATCGCACTGGGGACTCTGAAGACACGTACAATCAGTTATTGTGCGACAAATGCGAGGCATTAGAGAATTCTAAAATATGTTGGTTCCGTTCCTGCAATCTTGTACTTATATTGTTACTCCTTTATTAAAGGATGGCGTACTTGAAGTACTTATATTGTTATTCTCTTACTAAAGGCTTGTGTACTGCAAAAGAAAGAAACAAGCCTTATAGGACCATGGGACTCCTTTGTTACACCTTATAAGTAAAAACCGGCCAAGAGCGAGTCGTACTCGATTATGAATGGTTCCGTACCAGTCAACAAAAAACCCCTCAATTTTTTTTAAATACAGTTTGATTTTGTTCAAACCAATTTTCGTTTGAATTTGTTGTTGCATTTTATAATCTACTTTTTTAAACGGGACACTTTTTACCACTTTAGAAGTGAATATGTCAAGTATTAGCATAATCAAATATCACTTGATGAATAAAAACGACTTTTTTATACAATTTCCACTACTTATTAAACATAATTTTTACATATTTTCTTATTAAATAAATACTGGATATTGTATAAAAAATAGTTTATATTCGACAAGTGATATCACGAATTTCTATGAACAAGTGATCTGACACACTATTTTTTTAGAAACCATTAATTAGTACATGTTCAAATTTTAATAGGTTTTAAAGACATTATTTTGAAGCGGTTCATGAAATACACCTTCTAAAAATCATAATAAACGGTTCCATTTTTTGTCACTAGGCTACGTAACAATAGAACAAATTGTAGTAACAATTTTTTATTCAAAATGCTAATGCGAGTTATACTTCTTCTGTTTTTTATGTGTTATTAACGCCCATAGATAATCACAAAATTGCACAAAGGTTTTGCTTCTTTCCCTTCATCTACTCTTATGGGCCACCTGAAATTCACAAACCGCACGGAACGTGACTGTACAGTCAGCCTTAGTGGCGTTGTTATGTCAGCGAGAGGTACATGCACTGCACGGCACCACTTCTTACAAAACTATGACAAAGTAATGTAACATTTTTCTATACAACACCTACGGTGTCGCGTTTCGTTTCGGTTTCCGAGTAGCCGGTGAACTATTGCGGGAGGGGGTTGGGTGAAAAGGAGGGCAGTAACGCATCGGGATAATTATGCTTATGTTCATGGGCGTCGGTAGTCGTTGAAAGTCTCCGATTACTCCTTTGTCCCCCTATAGTATATAAAGAAACAAGTGTAGCCAGATAGCTAATTATTTAATAATTGTGTATATACCAAGGTTAGCCTTAATAATAGAAACTTACACACCTTTATAATTATAATTCATTATATCCTGTGAAGCATAATTATCTACTGAAACAAGTAGGTAAATCATATGTTTTATCTAATTCAGAACTTATTAAATGGAATATAAAGCGGAACCAATTATTTTATATTTACAATGTTTTAGGTATACAACGTGACCCAACAGCAATAAAGTAACGGAACCATAAGCAGTAAACCAATAAAACGGTCAATCATATAGAAAGTTAATTGCACATGATTTTTTTCAGCTGTAACAGGCACGGCAGACACTAATGGGGCAGGTACATCTGGTCAGGGGAAACAGCCAGTCAGTCAGTTTGTCACAAGAGGCTTGGCCTGCAAAGCCAAAACTGTCATAGTCCCTCACCCGCACTGTGTACTAACGGAAGGATAACATAGTGGCTCCAATAATTTTCTGCCACTTATGAGTGTCGGTAGTTTATGATCAGTGTTGCCAATTTACTAGCTATGCAAAAAGGAAAAATTTCTGCATGTTTTCCTTACGTTATTATGTTAAAAGAAATTATGAATTACATTATGTTACTAATTTCTGTGATAGTGCTAAACTTTAGCAATGTTTGCTGATTAAGTAACTAATGTGATTTGTAGTTTAACACTGGACAGAGTTTAAAACAGACCCCTATTACAAAGATCCTGATCCGTCTGTCCGTCTGATAGCTAGAGCTCTTGACATTTTGATTGTATTTGTATTTCTGTTGCCACTATTTATTAAAAGTGTAACTTTAATAAATAGTGGCAACTTTAAAATTATATGTATAGATACATAACCTTTTGTGGAATGGGTTTGACTGACAACTTTTCATATTAGTTTTCAGTTAAGTACCTCAAGCGCTATAATATCCTTCAACATGTGTTTATTCCAGAAAAATCTGTCGTCAACATATTTCCACCATCTTGTTATGTCGGTTATGGGTTTGCCATTGCTTCCTTCAGTTTCAAGAACTTTCTCAATTTCATACTGGCGATGTAGACTGTTTGTCAAATCTAGAGTCCTTGAAAAGTAAAAGCTGTCAGAATCGTCAAAAATCTTGTGAAGTTCATCCGTGAGCCTCTTCTCAAACCTCTCTGCTAGCTTTGGGTCTCTTTGTTTTTTAACAGTCTGCTTAACCTGGCAAACAAAAATGTGTACAATTAAATTCATTGTGTAAGCTCCACCAGGATAATGTTACTATGGTTAACAAACTAATACATTACACAAAGAATCATGTACATTACAAGTAGGTTCCAATATAAATGATTCTTTTTTCTCATTATGCAAATGAATAATCGGAGCCTTTTGATGACTACTGACGCCCATTGAAAATCACATTATGGTTACTGCTACCAGCTAATCACAAACCATACAAATTAGACATAGACCAAAAACATAAGTCCAGTTATGCTAATGAGATTAAGACCGCAATTTTGCAGCACACAGAATACTACTATTAGAGACATGGTGCTTTATATCATGTACTAAGTACATGAAACTATAATCTAGTAGACTATGTACAACACAGCTAAGTTAAGCACGACCTGACATGTTAGTCTATGTTAGACAGTCTGAATTTAAATGTATGTCTCTCAAGAAATACAGCGATGCTTGCAGATATGGTGGATTAGCACTGCATACCAGTGAGGTTCAAAGTTAACTTGACCGTGTAGCAACAACTATTTATTTTCTTAAAGGAAAAATTAAAGTATGGGCAACTACATTTACCTGTGTAGCAGCATTCTGTGTTGTTGTTTTAATAGTGTTACTGACATTTTTAACAGCCCCAACTGTCTTGTTTAAGAACGCTGAATTTTCGAACAGACGAGCACCCATTTTTCTGTTTCCTGTTTTGGCTACATTTGATGAACCATGTTTTGTACATGGACAGAGATCTAGCTCCTGATTCGTCATCCCCATATTCAGGAAACATATTGATTTGATTTTATAAATAGTATGATGAAAGTACAACTGACCGACAGGTACACTCTCTTTTATAATCATTAGCCGAGGTTCATAAATATTCGAGTGTTCCACAGTTCCTAATATGCCGTCTGTTATGCCTAAGCATTCGATATCCTCGATGTCCGATAGGTCCCATGCTAAAAAGATATGTTTAATACATAAGAATGGGGCTTTATTCGTAATTAGTTTCTAATTTTTAATTTTAAAAAGAGTACTACCTGATTTTACTGAAAACACTCCTGTCACACGATTCCACCAAAGACTTGACTCTTGTCTAACAAATATATAAAACAGTTCAGATCTAAAAACTTCCATTTTTTAATTTCACTTTTATTTTAATTTATTCGACACAGTAGCTGGTTTCATTTTGTTTATTGTTTTTGTAAAATCTAGATGTGAGTTTTGACGTTTTCCTGACATAGGGGGAGGGGTAATGTATGTTGGCTATTCTGTTTCTATGTTATCGTAACCGTTCCATTTCAAGGATTATTAATTTATTTTTATTTTTAATCATCCTTTATACGTGAAGTTAAATAATCATAATTTATTTTGAAACACAATATGTTTTTTATTTAATCAAAATATTTTCTTTATATTTTAGCCTGCCGCAAAAAATTATCTTTTATTTAAAGGCTAATTAAAATTAAATGTATAATATCTATGTTTAATGCTCTTCACATTAATATAATTTTTGATAAATTGCTTGTTACTAAAAATATGTAAAAATTGCGTTAAAAATTTCAAACATAATTCATAAATATCAAATTTCTGTGCTTAAATTGGAACGTTGCATAGCCGAACTGTCACGTTGGCATATCTCACTTCCGGTATTACAAGCTTGGATTTTCATGGCTTCTTAGTTAATTTTACCCAATATTAAGCTCTTTTCTGTTGAAAATGGATTGGCAATTAACATGTCGAGTTTGTTTAGAAACTGGAGATATGGTTTCACTCTTTGATTGGGACGAAAATAATGAACAACTTGGTGACAAGTACGCTTACTGTTGCGGCGTGGAGGTGCGAAAAATACCACAGCAAATGGTTGCGATGGCCACCCTATAATTTTTTTCACTCAATAATGTTGCTATATTGTTCAATTTATAGCAGTTTTGTGATTTTTTGCTGTCATCCCCGGCTTATGGAAAAGTTCATCAATAATTAAAATAAGAATTTACAATTTTCAGGTAAACAAAAATGATTCATTGCCAACGCTGATTTGTCTAAATTGTGTCGATCGTTTAACTTATGCTTGCCAGTTTAAACAACAGTGTCTTGCTTCCATTGACACTCTAAAAGAATGTTTGGACGAATTTTTGAAATCCTCTGCAGCAATTTCTGGAGTAAAAGAAGAATGTAAGTATATATAACTGTAGGTCTTCAGAAACCCACAAGTATTTTCACTACAATTAAATAATTGAAATTACCAACTTATTTTCCAAAACAAACATTATTTTAGCAAATGAAACCGAAACAATCACCATAAAACAAGAAAATGGGCTTCTATTACAATACGAATTGCCAGTGGAGCATGATCCTCAGTCACAGTGGACAAGAACTCTTATCAAAACACCAAATAAAGCAGTAGTGACTAAGGCACCAACACAGAGAAGGAGAGGCAGACCAAGAAAGTATCCTAACCAACAGGGTGAAATAAGTAAGTAATTTATGCTACTGATAAATATTGCAACATAAACGATAACTCAGTTCCTAATGAGTAGGCAGAGATTGAAATACATCATATCACAATCATGACATCTTTCAAATATTTCATGCCAATTCCATTGGTAAGAAAAATGATAAATATGGTGGTGGGGGCCATGGAGTTTTATTTTACAATGAGCAGAATCCAGTTCGGGAAATACAAATGTAATTTAACTTTAATAATATTACTTACACCATACAGATACATAATTACTAAATAAATAAATTATATACCTAGTATAGGTAATAACAGTTGCAACCTTGAATTAAAAATTATTTTGAGTATATAAATATTTAGATGTATGTTTTGGGTAAAATTAAATATAGATTATAATTGGGAATAACATCACAATTAATTATCTAATATAACAATTACCAGTCAACAAATAAATTTGGAAAACTAATTGTAGTATGCACCATGTAATTGCTACTGCATCGCATAACACATAATTAGCCTCCCAGTAAACAAAAAAGGCAACTGGGGACAGAATCGCCTGGTGCAATTTTATTAGGAGACAAACTATGGGAACAAGGATTGGAGAAAAAATGAAGTAAAAAGTCAATTTGATTTTGTGATGTTTTCAACAATAGACAAGATTATTTCTGAGGAAATAAATTTTTTGATCTGTCTCTTGATGATATGGGTTATATTATCAACAGATACATTCTTTTTCTTTCAATACTCTACCTGTTATAATAATCATCAATAAGATGTTGGACGACATTTTATTAAATAATTATGTTTTAGCAACATCACCATATCAACGTAAGAAACCGAAACCACTTGTGAAAGAGCCAGAGGCATTAACAACATTGCTGGCTTCAGGCTCCTTGGATCTAAAGCAGGAGCCAGAAGAGGAACCATTTGAGAATGATGGAGGTATATTTGTTGTTTTAAAAGCATAAAAGACGAATAAGCAGTTTGTTCCACCTAAAAATCAAAAGAACTAAAAGGTATGTAACCCAACCTCCCTAATGTGCAGACCTGGCAGTAGGTAGTAATACCATTGCATGATAATTGGTCTCGATACGTCTCAATCACATGTGATACCATTGTAGAGAGATAGTTATGCTGTCGCATTCCCTGCGGTTTGTGAGTACCAGGTACCCCATTGGGAGGATAGGGTGAAGAATACTATGCATACTATGCAACTCTATATCCAGATGTTTGTTGGTTGTCACCAAATTGCTTTAATTGATTTTTTTTTGGTCTCGTTTGCTATGAAAAAATACAAGCTACACAGAACAGCACTATAAAATGAACATGCCATATATGATAAGTTTTCCAATGTGTTGTTATGATTTGTGAACAGCTGATGGAGACGATCCTGACTTCATGCCTGGAACTGATGATGCTGAAGTATCTGATCATGAAATCAAAATGGAGGTAAATAATTATTTATTCAGTGGCTTAAGCCTAATTTCAGGGATCTTCTGACATTAAACTAAGCTTAATGTTTGTCTCATGTTACATTAAGTTCCGTTCATTAAACAATTGCCAAATGTGCTTAACATAAAGTACACTACATGCGAAAAATACAGTGTCAACAGTTCAGTAAATGTAGAACAAGAGACAAGTTCCTTTATGTTGGTGTCTTCAGTTATGCAAATGACACGCCTTACAATAAAACTACTTTATATACAGTCCAGTTTACCGGTTCTTTCCGTTAAGTATACCAAATGAAATAACCGATTTTGAATTGATTTGTCGCAGTTGATGTTGTTTTTCAGGTTTGATTAGCTTTTGGATAGTTGTAAATAAGTTATAATTTGGAAAAACCGCCTGACTCTTAATTGAAAAATTTATTAAAGTAAAACCTACAGGGATTTTGCAGGTTTTCCCAATATTTCAGAAGCTTTACAGCAAGCATGGCTTAATTGTTGGTTCTTTTGTCGCTGTTAAGCTTCCGAAACGTAGGGCTAGCTGAATTCTTAGAAAAACCGCGTTTAACATTTATATAATAATTTTACATTTAATAAGATAATATTCAATAATTAAATAAAACCTTCGGGAGAGGTATCAGCTCATCCAGATTTAACTTATAACTGGCTTGTGCTTATAATATCAAACATATGATCACCCCAATTAATATACCTCAGTTAATAAGGTACTCCTCACTAATAGCTTGGTTGGCTACACATCCGTATAATAACTATATTTCTATGGACATAGTAGTCACCCGAGGGATCTGACTGCTTGTTAGGTACTACAAAGTTAGTAAATATATTGAGCAAACAGTAGTTTCATTTATGGTAATAGTGCATTCTTATAGAAGCAGAAGAAAAGAGGCCGGCCGCGTAAGGTGCCACTTGAAGATAAAACAAAGGCAGATGACGGTGAGGATGTACTGCTCAAAGAAACAATTTTGGCTTTCTCTGAGCCGATCCCGGAGCATATTTTGAACCCTAAGCCAAAGAAGAAGGTTCAGCCAAGAAAGAAATATGTCTACGATAAAATGTAAGTTTTCAGTCACAGTAGCCAGCTATAGAGCTCGATCGAATGAAAAAGAAGCAGCGAAAATTACAATAATATCTTTGGGAATTCGGGGCCCATTTTATTGAAACAAAAGCTGGATGTATTTACATGTGAACTATCATTTAAATGATTACATTATATATCTTATAGAGACTGGTTAGAAACCCATTATATAAAAGGGCATCATCATATAAAAGGGCAGAAACGAGCAGCTATAGACTTCATTACGTATTTCATTATGTACATGCATTGCACCCCTTTTTTTCTTCCCTCCAAGGGATCACGAGCTACTCATAAACACGAAAGTTTAGTGACAACTAAACTTTCGTGTTTATGAGTAGCCTTAGGGTGGTTTCATGTGCCATGCCGGCCCTATACAGATTGGCCCGGCCCTATATATATATATATATATATATATATATATCTGACCCGATGGCGATGACGTTAAGCCATCGATCTGGTAGAATGCACTACTAAGGCAACGGATCGAGCGCGGGGAAGTAAAGGGGGACGGGGAGGGGCTTAACATTGCATCTACAGATAATGTGACCGTGTAGTAATTGCTCTCTCCAGTCTATACCAGTGCAACTTGAAATGTTTATTGTGAATACAAAAATTAATTTTGGTTGTTTTTAGACATGTGTGCGAGACTTGTGGCGCTTCCTTCACGTCCAATGCGTCACTGCAGGCGCACATCCGTCGCCACTTGGGCATCAAACCGTTTGTCTGCAGGTTTGTTCATGTTTAAAATATTCACATTCAAGTTTATGTTACGATGTTCATTAATGGAGACTTCAGCATTGGATTGGTGTACACGATGAACCGCGAATGGGAAAGCATTTGATTTTTATAGCACAAAAGAGCAGACGCACGGAGCATTATGGTGAATACCAACGCCCATAAACATCAAGACAACCACAGGTTTTGTGTAAATGTGGAAACCTTCCTTTCACCATCCTTTAATAACAAGCCGCACGAAACGCGACAGCATAGTTGACGTCGTTATTATGTGAACAAAGGACAGCATATAGCACATTTGGTCAAACAAATCTAGGTTTTAAAATATGTAAAGAGCATGGCACAATATTCACTTAACGCGGTGCTGACAAAACAGTATCTCATTCTTGAGATAGCTCCCTTATTGGATTCATAAATATTGTAGATATTATCTGGACTTTGCTTAATTTGCGCACTTGCACTCAATGTTACTGTACTATAGTTATGTTACTGAGATAATTTTTTCCAACTGACTCTGAGTGTATTTAGACTGAATTAATAATAATAAAACTGACACAAAAAAAAAAATAACACAGAAAATAAATAAACGATAAAAAATGAGTTATTTTAAATGATAAAATTGGTTCCCTTATCATTAGACATGACTAGCGGCACAAAAATATTATGCAAATGTCAAATCAACGAAACGTTTTCCATTTCCATTCCATTTATTTTGCCTAGTAAATTTAAATTTAAGAGCCACAATAATGTTACTTTAACGGATTTTTTTTGCCGGTGTTTCGGATTTTGATCTTCGCAAGTTATTAAAATTGATTCCATTTCCTTGGGTTACATCGCCATAACATAGTGTCTGATAGTTTAAAGCTAAATGTCTGACTCAATGATCACATGACTTTGGCCAATACTGGATCTGTTGATGAGTGTTGGGTGCTGACTATACAATGCCTGAGTGCCATATGCAATGGTTACTGTTATATGGTCGTATAGTTGTTTTTTGTCATTATAAGGGGACAAACGAGCAGTGGGAGTATTTTGGTGACTAGCGCCCATGGACACAACAGTCATGGGTTCCATTCTTGATATCTGTCCTTCCCTCCCTCCTGCACCAAACCACACGAAACGCGGCAGCCATCAGCATGGCACTACCTCTTACTGAAGAAACCTTATGGTGTGTTGAGAAAAAGTCTTACTTCCAATCTGATTTAATGTTTAATTACAGCAATGTAAGTAGTAAACCATGGGTGCGGACCCTAAGAACGCTAGTAGAATTGTGTAAATATTGTAACCACTTTCACGTATTGACACAAATGGCCGAAACCGCACACTTTTTAATCAGAACGCATGCGCATCCGCACCTGTGTTTTTATTACAAAGCATTTTTACTTCCCTTAATGGTGGCAAATTATTGCACGTATTTTTTTTTATTTAAAAAATAAATTATTTTTTAGCGTGTGCGGATACGCGTGCGTTCTGAAAATGGAACTGCGGCGGCATATGATGCGGCACACGGGCGTGCGGCCCTACAAGTGCCGAGTTTGCGACCGCCGCTTCGGGGACTTCGGCAGTCGGCAGAAGCACGAAAGGCCAGTAATCCCACCGTCCACGTGCTTGCAGCCACCGATCTCTTTAAATGTCTCAATGTCAAAGTGTCTCAATTACTGTTACAACTACCATTCCTGTAATTTTTGATAATGCTTCAGTATGTGTCAACTATCCAGTGATATAGATCGGTGGCTGCTGCCCGCAGTGCCAGGTTTTATTACGCTAGCTCGCTGTAAGTTCCATTTAACTACCGGTGGCAGAACGTCTACGATGTTCATGGCAAAAAAAAAGCTGCCCATTGACTGTGCGGCTGTGACTATTTGTGGCAATACTGGTTGTTTGACTGGCTGGGGTATGCACAGTGTGTGCGGCTACGCTTGTGTCATGAAGGAGGCGCTGAAGCGTCATATGCTGCGGCATACGGGTGAGCGGCCGTACAAATGCCGTATATGCGAGCGCAGCTTCGGAGATTACGGCACCAGGCAGAAACACGAGAGGTAACATGTGTAATGTAAATGCGGCTGCGGAGTCCTTCGCCATCAGGGCTCCTACACAAGAGCCCAGCCATGGCCTACAGTAACACCAATGAAAAGTTTAATTGTACAAGCAAATTAGGTTATCAGCAAGAAACTGTCACCCCCACTGTTCACGGGTGGAGTAATGTGACCAGTCCTCTACCGTTTTAATATTATTTTTTGTGTGGTATTCTGATTAATTTGCTTGTTTCACTTATAATAATAATAATAATGTGTGGAATTATTACACCATGTTAGTCTAGACCCGTGCTAAGTACCGTTAGGACTCGTGTTACAGGTCCTAGACAATGGAAATATATTTAATATTGTTTATATATTTAAGATTTTTATTATGGAAATAAATATAATACATATATAAACATCCATGACCTAGGCGGGATTCGAACCCGCGACCTCTGGCGTAACACGCGGACTAACCGCCACGTTGGCAACTGAGTCAGCCGTCGTTATCACAAAACCAATAATACATATAACGAAAATATATCAAAGTGTACCAACTCTAGCCCAAATTTCATCATAATCATGAAAGCACACTAGCAGCTAATAAGCTGATGCGTATCTAAGATCGTTTGAAGATTTTTAGTTTATCCTGTAGTTTAAAGCAGTTTAATGATGGCGTTATTTTAAGGAAACCAGTTCCAGGCTGTCACAAGATAAAACGGACCAACAAACCTGTGGCATCTTAATACTACGTCACTTCTTAATCAACGCCAAAGTAACTGGAGAATGTTGTTTCACATGAACTTGATTACAGGTTGCACATGGGAGTCCGCCCGTACCAGTGCACGCTGTGCGGCAAAGCGTTCACCTACTCGTACGTACTGGCAAATCACATGCTCACGCACACCGGAGAGAAGAAGTACTCGTGAGTACACTGAATTATAAACAAACTACATATTATTATTACATGTACTAGATATTATTATTGCATATATTATACATTAGACAATATAGTACATCTCTATCTAAGTGAGCAGAAGCAAGCTATCAACTCGCGTCATTGTCATGCCACGTGAAAATTTACTTAGGCGCGTTAAGCACTTTGGGTGAACAAAAATTATAGGACTCGCGTCATCGTCACGTCAAGTGAAAACTTCACTGCGCGTGTCACTGAACTCTGAAGAGAAAACTTTTTTTCTTTACAAATACATTTCAAAGTTGTCACTTGTGCCTGAGGTCTGTCATGTCATTTTACTTGTATTGTCTGGTCATTTTACTTGTATGGTCACACATTACTTGCAGATGTGGTCCATGCAACAAGAAGTTCACCAAGGCCCACCACCTGAAGTACCACAATAAGGTACACCACAAGGAGCTGTACGTGCAGCAGCAGCTGGAGCAGGAGGCCAAGAAACTGCGGCAGCAGATCAACATCAACAACTTGTCGGACGCCATGCTCACCGGGCAGATGCAGATTGTGGACGGCACGCTGCAGATCATACAAGTCACTGCCGAAGGTAACAATGTGGAGCAGCCGTAGAGACAGTGTACATAGAGAAGGGAAGCCAGTCTAAAGTGCGGCCGTGTAATTCAGACAGCAAACTCTCTGTCTCTCTTTTTTCATTCATTTCTCTGCGCGCAATGTGCATGCGACTTTTACAGACTGCTTTTACCTCTTCCTTCTCTATCTACCAAGACGGGCAGTCGCCGTCATATAACTGCTTATGGCATGCCTTATGTTTCTATATTATCTGTATGCTTTTTGCTGTCATTTAGTAAGAGGTACTGCCCAGTTGCATTTTAGCCAAATTGGGTCGGCGCGACTAGGGATGTACCTCTAGCTCACATGAGACGCCTTAAGCGTGATGGCCATGATGCTGGCGTTTTTATAAGTCTTTCACACAGAAACTATCATATTTCAATAGCGTAACATGTAATAATAATGTCGTCCTAGCCGAAATTCGGCTATAGCTGCCATCTCTATTGAGTAGAGCCATCTACTAGGGACGCACTCTCTATTCTTGCATTCCCCTATTCCTTAACGTGCTATCCGAGGCAAGGGGGTGTAACACCACCAACTTCCTAACTCCGGACAGTTAACTAGAATTTGAAAAATCCTAACAGCACTTTTTTGTATGGTCCGATAATATGTAATACTTTCATATGGAAGACAATGATTGGTAGGCATAGGTTATATGCTGGGAAACATGGGGCATTGCTAACAAGTGCACTTATAGACATGTTCATTGTGCAGACGGTGATCGAGACGCTCAGATGCAAGTGGTGGAGGAACAGGAGGAGGACAGCGAGGCGAAGGAGACGGACCGAGCTGTGGCCGGCGTGCAGGAGGTGGGCCCGCGTGGAGTTCTGAACGCTGGGAGGGATACTGCTGTGCTGCAGTCGAATTGGGCCCGTACCACCGAGGAGGTACCTCGTGCTCACATGATATCATAAAATGGCAGCTATTCTCTCGTGTGTCGTGCGGTTTGTGAGTAGTCGGTGGCCCAACGCATGGATTGTGTGAAGGTTGGCATATTCGATTGTAAATGGGCGTTAATATTCACCAAATGGCTCAGACTAGTTTGTCCCTCCAACCTTTAAAAAAAGCCTTTGTATTTTGGACATCATTTTATTTTAGTAGCGCATTAAACTTTAGCATTTGCTTCAAAGCCCTAACAAGCGTCCCCAGTTAACGCCACTAATCAGAAACTAGTATGCTTGTCCCATGCTCCGACCAGCCTAGAGAAGTGATGAGACATATTTTGTTAGCGAGGGGAGGCCTCCGTCCACGGGACACCCTGATTAGATCTCGGTATCATTAGTTTAATTTTAATCTATACCGTCACTAATGAATGCTTGTATTCTATTTTTTGTTCATTGAACATTGTATTCTTTCAGTCTGCTTTGGATGCAGAGTATGTAATAGAGGAGGACGAAGAAGATAAATCGTGAAGTAACGCAGGAAGTAATTGTGTAAATGTATCACAGATGCCTTCGCATCGATTGTAACAAACAGTTGTCAACTAGTACAAATGTTTACTTTACAGTCACACGCACTAGTTGAATAGAAAATTGGTACTAACTGAGTCAAGTAGAAGTAGAAGAGATGATCTCTGGAATATTCCGTGCCGGGAAGGTGTTAGATTAACACATACGCATATTGCGCAGGTTCCTATCAGAGTTGAGATTAACCCCCGATCAACTATACAACGAGACTGGCAATTGTGTCTACAGGGGACCTCCAGTCCGACAAGTATTGTGCGGGGGCGTGTCGGACTATACGGCGCTGCCTAAGACCCCCCTACAGTCGGGAATTATTCACAAACGGGACCCCGGCAATCGAGACCGATGAGAGAGAGAGAGAGGATCAATTCTCACACGCATAACCCACATCACACTCGGACGTCATCACATTTCACCTCTCACCACACCTGCAGGTCAGTAGGCCGCGGTCGCATCCCTATTCAGGCCGTACAGCCTCCGCACCTCGGTGCGCAACAACCCACTAACACCAGTGGGTAGCCCACATCACTGAGGGGACAGTCGCCCCTCGCGAACAGACCCGGGTCATGAGGTTCGCCTCGATACCCGTAATCCTCGCAGCCTCCCCAGGCCTGTAAGATGACCCACGGACGGACAAACGGGTACCTTGTGATCCGTCAAGTTACATATCCAATGATAAGATTCTATGTGTTATGTACACACACTTTAAAGTACAAATCATACTTATGTATGTCGAATTTAGTAAATTAAATAACAATAGAATATCTGTGTAAATGCATTTACATATGTGCCAAAATAATCAAGAACTATTGATCTAAATCATGTAATTTATCAAATTATGAAGCTTGGGATTATTCATCATTTTTTTTCTTTGTTTAAGGCTGTTATAACGCGAGCTTAGAGCTTTGTCCCTCAGTCTGCTCAAAAGTAAAAGTCCGTTGTAGGATGTACCCATTCTCTTCAGCCCATTGTAAGCCTGGCTCAAGAGCGGCAAATGCGTCTTGTGCTGTGACTTGTGGAGCAGTTGCAAGCACGGCGTCATTATTTTCCTGTTTGTTTGTTTGTCCAGTTTGTGAGTGTGGCTCGCGGCACATGATAGTGACGAGTAACCACGAAAACCAACGAGAGTGCCACCAGTGCCGCCGTTGGTGAGGTGCCCCGGAACAACAAATCTTCAGGGCACCTCGACGGCCAGTCAGCTGCCCTGGGACCGGCTTGACCTCCACTGATGGGGTTGCCCCGCACTACATGACAACCCCACGCAACTTTACGACAGTGCAATGGGGTGAGGTTCTCATCCTCGCCCCAAGCCCCCTCTTCTTATAAGAGGATGGAAGGAGAAGTGTTGATAACCACAAAGTAACGATAGTTTTTCGTCTCAACTGATACCGATTATAGAGTTCCCGAAATCAACGAGGGGAAATAAATATTGGACTTTGTAATCATGGAAGCTTGAAACAATGTGGGTAATTTTACAATATTTTTTATTATTTATATACACATATTTAGTGCGCATGTAGTATGGCTGAAATTTGCCCCGTGTTTGTCTGACTTCTTGACTCAGTTGGTATCGTTAAACAGTAGATTTTAAAGCAATACGACAGGCGTTGAAGTTGAGGCGTTGAAGGTGTTGAAGCGCATGCAATGCGTCGCGCGCGACGTATCCGTTGCCTATATTTTCATACTACCGTAAATATAAAATTTTAATGCTCTATTATCGCTTCAGTTTCCTTAGCAAATGAAGTTGCGTTTACTCCTTAAGTTGCACGATTACGAAGTATGTCAACAGCGATCAAGTAGTTGAGCGTAATATCAGCGTCATGCTTGACCGCGCGTACCTCGCTTACGTCAGAGTCATGGTCGTTCTTAAGGAGTAAACTAGACGCGTATCTGAGCTGACACTGCTTTCGAAGTAAAACTTCTTCACGCTCGAATGACTTGGGGGTAAGCTGGTGATTTGAGTGACGTTACGAAAAGTCAGAAGTAGTGAAAATAGAAACGGGATACGATGCTTTAGGGTCAAGGGAGATGTCTCTGTGCACGTTTTCTTTTATCATTTCCACGTTTCATTAACTAAGGAAGTTTTACTTCGGTCAGTGGTAAAACCACGCTTGTTCTTCTTAACTTAAATATCAGTTCGATTATGCTGTGACTGGAGTATAACTGTAGTTATATCGATACGTACATTTACTATGTAATCAGGACAACACGCTTATGTAAAAATAAATCATTATGTATCTATATGGAGTCTTATTTTTCCACCTTCTCTCTAGCGAGATTGCCATTGCTACATTGCAGCCGAATTGGGTCGGCACGACCGGGGAGGTACTCGCGCTTACATTGAATTTTAACAATTAGACACAGTAACTTGAAAGAGAATAAACATTAACAATATTAATAGCTTGGCCTGTGTAATCTCTTTGAACGCCTCTCTGTTTAGAGCTAGATTGGGGCAATCTTTCCGAAAGGAGTCCAGCACATCTCCGTCGCCGACGGGTTCTGCTGCGTGGTCTTCGGGCATTCTGGCCCTCCAGATCTGCGCGGAAACCATCAGACGTGCGGCAGACATCGGATAAGGAAAAGTGAAGAATATTGAAGTGTATCTATAACTTGTCTCCTTAAATACTCGTTCTTTTCATGCTACCGCCGCAAAACAGCAGCTGTGCTCGTGTTTTGCCGCCTTTTAATATATTTGAAAAAAGATCATAGTTACATGTTCGAAGTCGGTGGGAATGGTGTATTCTGTCGCACGTGATGAGGCAGGTGCAAACAAACCTGCCGTTGTTTCGGCACCAACTTCAAGTATATCTAATTTCCCAAAAACTATGTGTGACAGATTAAAGGTTCACATTTTTTTATGTTAACTTTTCAATGCAATGACTGCTATTTTTGCAGTCCGTTTTCGTTGAAATTTAATTTATTGGTTCATTTAACACATTGCAAAATTGGTTCTCCTGTGTCCACGTGTTAACTGTTATGTATTATTGGTCTACAAATTCATAAAAGTTTTAGCTTGATCTCCCTATCTGTTTATATTCTGTACAATTGTCCCATGCATATAAACCAAACACGAATGGATCATTTGCATACCAGGCACACATCCTCAGTAAAATGCCAATAGGGCCAACTTACGGATAGCAGTTTTTTAGTCGGTAGTAGCTATCGCTTCACGACCTGAGCCCGGCTGTTGTTTTTTTTTCAAAATATACTTAAGGGATTTTAATACTGTTTACACTCGTGGAAAACAGCTCGTGAAAAACAACTCGCGGTTCTCGGAGAAGGTTTTAGTGTACAATTTGTTAGGTGCAGGGACCGGAACCGCTTACCCTTACAAGGGGTATTTGAATGGGTATTTCATAGACTTGTTTTCAAATATCCGATTTTTCCGTTTCGTTTCGTTCCGTTTCAATCCGATAATTAAATCGTCGGCTTAGCCTAGCTAGATGCTAACCAAATCGACAGTTAATTCGGGTTAGCACCAACCGAATTGAAAACCCTATTGTGTCTTACCCTTTCATTAGGTCGTTTATAGAAATAGAAAGAAAACTGCTAAACACATAAGGTAACGCTATCATGGTAGGTAATGAAATATTTATATTTTGTTTTTTTTTTTTTAAATTAAATCATTACATTTACATTATTTCCAGTTTATACAAAATTGTCACAAAATCATTTACATGGTTTGACTGAGCAAAAGAAAACAGTTTCGCTTAGAACTTATAATATTTACGAAAAAAAAAACAAAAGTTTATATTTAAGTTGGGCCTTACACACTTACTTATACATGTGTTGTATGTAATTGGGTATTTATTATAATTGCGTAAGCGCACCAGAAGTAGGTAACCTTATTCAAAATGGTTTCCACTTCGAAAGACTGACACTATCAATAAGTTACTCGGTGAGATTGTGGTCGATAGGGGGACAGACCAGAGTACCTACAGAACTTGTGGGTTCTATGTTGCTGTGGTTTGTTTGACGAACTTAAAAAAATGTAAAAGATTAGAGCGCTTGCTTTCGCTTGCTTGAATGTTTATCTTACGATTTTAAAAATGCGTCTTTCAATATTGGGTAAGCTTAACGGTTTCTAAGTTTGCGGGTCACACATATCTCGGTTTATTTAAAATTGAACATTCTTGATTGAACTTGAAATTGAACTTCTCTCAATAGGTTTTTCTAACATATCTGATTGTTCGTTTGCCTCCTATATAAATGGATTTCTTAACTATGTAGAGCATGAAATAAAAAACTGGTTGTCTCTAGGCCGGTAAACGAACGTTAACATTTTACGCGATAACTGTACTAATTGATCTGTGAACGCATCGCTCGATGGATTGAAAGAGACCACTTGTTATGCTATCTCGCTCGCAAGCTCCGTCCATTCGGAACATTACTATCGACGATGGATTGACGCAGTGGTAAATTAAGCAGGTAGTCTTGGTTCGGACTGAGTTTTTTTTCGTGCGGTATTTTACGGTGAAGATAAATTTCGTTAAGAAAACCGGATTCGCGAAAACCGAGTTGGAATGAACTCGACCTAATCTAGAATCGGGACAAGCTGAAGCAAGAAGAAAGGAAATGAAAGTAATAAAAGCAAGAATGTAGACGCGTTAATATATATTAATATGGAATAAAACTAAAGAAAAATTAAAACTAGCTAGTTTTAATCTCTCTTTAGTTTTATTCCATTGAGTCAGCACGCTCTTCCCAATTTGCGGAGGCGTGTTCTTTTCCAGTCCTAATTTTATCGATAAAACATGTTGTGTGTATAAACAATACATCGACAATGTAGCAGTTAAGCACAAAACACTCCCCAGTGATTGCGACCCCATCACTTTTAAATTCGCTAAGCGCCTCGCTTCACGCAAGCCGTGTTTATATTATAACTTACATTTTTTTTTGCACGAACGAAATCAGCTCTTATCGCATCGGAATAAGACCAACCCGAGGGCTTAGCGTAGTGGCATTAAAAGTTGCGCCACCCTTCTAAGTAGGCGCTTTTTTTTGTCCTTAATGTAAAAAGAAAACTCGGAAAGTTTTGGGACGACGAGTTTAAATTTTTTCCTCCCTTAATGCGCTTATTACGAGTGGAGGGAAATTTTACGTGACTCTCAAACTTTCGCGTTCAAATTTTGATATCTAATTTGGGCGAACGTAAAATTGAAGCTCTCAATCAACACAATAATTGAGACTCGAGTTGGTGGGAATTTGTTTCGTAACTTGTTTTATTGCAGCGGACAAATTGTAAGTGGCAGTGCTGTGTTCCCGTGGTGCCTGGTGGCCACGATCGGGAATATTAATACATATATCGTTCCGGATATGGTGCGTTAGTTGGTATTAAGTGGTTTTTCTGCACTGCGAGTCCGGCTGTCCGCTGAATTCCTCCGAGTTTAGTGATATGTCTAAAAGTATTTCTCCAATGCAAACAAAACTAATTGTGCCCTGTTGATGACAGATTCTGTGCACCTCGGTAAAGACAGCTAATGGGCTCCGCGGGTGTTTTATAGTGAAGCAAGTAGATATGGAAACAATTCGCTTTGAATGTTGAATTTGTTGTATAAGGAGATGAGAATTCATTCGGTTGACCCACGGGGTTGGCTGAAGAAAATAATGGCTCTGCAACTGTGATGATGATGAGAATGACTACGTTGCCGGTTGCTACGCAGAATAAAGTGGTCAGATCGCTCGTTTGCTTCCAGTAAAAACGGATTTTTGTTAGTATTTAAGGCATGAAATAAAAAACTGGTTGACTGTAAGTCGGTTTACGGACGGTATAATTTTACGTGACAACGGTTCTCTAATTGATCTGTGAACTCATCGCCCGATGGAGTGAAAAACACGACTTGTTACTCTCTCTGGTTCACAGGCTTCGGCCAGTCGGAACATTACTAGTGACGACCGATTGGCGTAGCGGTAACATAAGCTGGCATGCCGAGCGCGTCATGACAGAGAACGCGGGTTCTAATCACAATTAAGAAGTCGTTTCACTCTTAACAAAATGGTCCTGGATATTTTCGTATTGTATGTATTTCGATAATACAGATATTTAATTTGTAAAACATATTAAATATATTTTCGTTTTCTTATACCTGTAACACAAGTCCTTGCTTAGCACAGGGCTAGCCTAGGCTAACATTGCATAATAAGCCCACATTTTTTATAGAATAGGGGGACAAACGAGCAATCGGGGCCTTTCCCATAATTACTATTCCGATGCGCTGCCCACCTTCGCCCCTACAATGGGCCACCGGCTATTCACAAAGCGCACGAGACGTGACACTGAAGATCGTCACTTTACGACCGTATTATGTGAACCTCCCCGGTCGTGCCGGCCCAATTCTATTACTTTGGAGGATGTAGTGTCATGCACTATGCATGGCACTACCTCCTCCTATTCAGCATGGCAGTACCTCTACAAAAAATATATGATTATTATTATCACTCGGAACGTTACTATGTCGTCATACTTTTTCATGCATGCGTTATTGAATTCTAAACAAAGTTTCATAAATTAAGAAGAACAGTTTGAGAAGCGTTTCGCGCCGGTCTTGTGCGGCCGCGGGGCGGCCAGCAGCTCACATTTACATTTTTATTTTATTTACAGTTCGCCTCGCTGTAATGTAAACTCCTGAAAAGTATATATATATATATATATATATATATATATACATAAATATGTAGTAGTTCGTCCTGCCTCACTGACTGATTAATGCACATCCGAAAATACTGGATCAAGCTCAAGGTTGTTTGGATAAGTTAGAGAGTGAATTTTGAGAAATGAAAGCATTATTGCAACAATTTTTTTATCGTATAGGAGTGCGAACGATCAATCTGAGCCGTTTACGACTACCGACGCCCATTAACTCTACTTCCCCCCCCCCCAATGGGCCACCAGCCACTCACGAACCCCACGAAACACGACTCTGAAGGTGTTACATTACGGCGATATCATGTGAGCGGGAGGTACAGCCTAGGTCGTGCCGGGCCAATTCCGCTGCAATGCAGCATGGCACTACCTCTTACATCAATATTATAAAAGGACATGATGTATCTATCAAAAATTCTTGACTCATTTCTCTGGCTTATATTGGATATAAAATAGGGGGCAAACTACTATCAAGACTACCCGGACTACCGACGTCCATGAACATTCGCACAAATACTACACCGATGCGTTCCCCTCCCTTCCTCCTCCCCTCCAAAGGGCCGGTGTACGAAACGCGACACCGAAGATGTCGGTAATTATCTGTGCGAGAGGTACCTCCCCGGTCTTCTGCTGCAATGTAACATGGTAACACGTCTTACTACGGAATGAAGATATTTCGCTTTGTATATGCTATAGACATCAGGCGTTGGGTCATTACATGTGGTCCACTCGCTCTGGTGCCAACCACGATGCGGGACAATGATGTTCCACTGCGGCTACTTCTATTGGTATATCTTCCAAGCTTTTTGTTGAGTTCCTTGTGAATTAAAAAAAAACTGACCAAGGTTATCATGGCGGTACATTGAGACTCGCAGCCAGCAATCGTCCCCAAGGTGAGTATTCAAGGCTAATCCGTGGGGCTAAAACACAATATAAAAAAATCCTTTTGATTTATAGTAGGTTGGAGCTTTTATGGGCTAGATAGCATAGTCACCTGAAGCTATGCTACACTAATTTAGTTTTATCAGGCTTCCCCATCATGGTTCAAGCCTTGTCGTGGCGGTGGGGCCTAGTAGCCTGGGATGAACCCAGGCGAAGACAATTGAACCGAGGGGGATCGTTGCACCCCTCTTATAAGAAGAGGGGCTTAAGGATTAGGAGGAAGACTAGCTGACTGGCCGTCGAGGTGCCCTGATGATTTGTTGTTCCGGGGCACATCACCAAGGGCGGCAATGATAGCACTCTCGGTGGTTTTTGTGGGTATTCGGCACTGTCATGTGCCGCGAGCCTCACACACCACTGGACCCCACCCGGGGCCGGCGAGGGTGCGTAAATTACGTTTCCCCGTGTCAACAAAAAAAAAGTTTTATCAGGCATGCGAGCATGAAACACGATGACTTTGCATTCGCACATATTTCTATCAAGTGTAAGTTACTCAATTATCAGTACTTCAATTAGGTATGTAATGTGATGAGACAGGTAGGTAGGTACCTAGTCCCAACGATCCGACAACGCAGTAATGATACTAAAGAATTTGTCAATTTCCGACACAATAGCGAGAACCATTGAATTGTCTAACAAGCACACAGTGAGGCAAGATAAATCGAATGCCTATTATAGCTAAACGCGGAGCGGGGCGCGAGCCGAGCGAAGCGTAAAATGAGACTCCGGCTCGCAGCTAAAGACGCGGCGCGGGGCGCTTGGGGCGCGATTATACGATAATAGGCGTGCGTTATGCCCTTGTAGGTTATTATATCCTGGTACATGCTTCGTATTGTCATATGGTTATTGCTACGTTGTAGCCAAATCGTCCACAATTTTTTCGGTTTGTGGAAGCGAGCATAATCCTAATACAGCTTCATGATTGCTATGAGTGCGTGCATCTGGTGACGAGGCTTGGAGTTGAAAGAGGGACCGATCCCCGGTCATTCCCGTACTCCCACAGATGGGAGAGATGCATCCCGATATGAGAGTTTTTAACAGCTAATATTTGTTAATAGTCATTATTACGGCAGGGGGGGGGGGACCGAAAAAGTCCAGCACGCTTTCGGTGTATGGCTGCTACGCTCACATGGAAATACTAGCCGATTTCGTGTTTTTTAGAAAATAAAAGACAAAGTCCTTCAATCAATGTATTTCTTCTCTTTTTCTCATCTCAAATGATCGTATTTTTTTATAGTATATGGGGAACAAACGAGCAATCGGAGCCCTTCTACGACTACCGACGTCCATAAATACGAGAATAATTACTATAGCCCCCCCCCCCATGGGCCATTGGCTACTCACAAACCGCACGAGACGCGATACCGTAGATGTCACTGTACAGCGGTATCAAGCGAGTGGTACCTACCCAATCGTGCTGGCCCTCTTTAATACTGTACTTCTTAACGATGCGTAACTTTCTGTCTCCAATGACAAAATAAGCAGTTTAGTGACTACAGACGTCCATAGACATCCGCATAATTGTGATGCAAACGTGTAACATTTCATTTCTCGAAACACCGAATCGAATCAGCAATCACACGTGTTGTGAAAATCGTTAAAGGTAGCTGCATGCACGAAAAAGTATGACGTCATAGTAACGTTCGGAGTCAGTAGAATGCTCCGAATGGGCTGAGCATTCGATCGAGATAGCGTAACGAATCGTCTTTTTTTCCTCCATCCGGTGATGCGTCAATCAGAGAACTGTAATGATTATTTTGAATTATATAATCCTTTCACATAGTCAGTTTCTTTATACGCACAGGAGCACAAGATGTCTCGTTTACACCACTTTCATGATCAAACCCAAAGTGTTGATGTCTTAAGTTTTAATGTTACTCATTACAATAAAAATACTTTTACGGATTTTATCGCGGTTTATTTAATTATTTTTCTAGCCCGAGGTTCGACCGTGACCATGGTTACTGTAAAGCTTCTGATACGTCGGGCTATTTAAATAATTAAATAAACCGCGATAAAATCCATAAAAGTAGTTTTATTGTAAAAACCCAAAGTGCTTCAGACCAGTTTAGTAGTCGCATAATTCAGAATGTAACATCGAAACTTGAGCATCGAGAACACACATGTCAATGTTAGTTAATACATATTAAATTAATTAATTGCCCGATAAAACATTTGTATAATTAGTAGGGTGTAGTCACATCTGTCTATAAAAAGAGTGGTCTGTATGTTTGTCCTCGCATTTGTTAGGCCGAGAGCTATTTGAGTGGTTCGGCAAATAACACCGTGTAAACACACGTATGTCTATTGTGGTAGTTTTAACGCTGATCGGAGTGCTCCGTTTGTTAAATAAATTAATTTTATTATGTAGTGCAACTAAATAGTTACATACAGCCGTGGGGGTATTCTAGTATATTCTAGAATATTCTTGTATATTCTAGTATATTCTAGTATATTCTAGTATATTCTAGTATATTCTAGTATATTCTACAGTTTTGACAGTTGTGACAGTTGGTAACGTGGCGGTTGGTACGCGTCTTGCGCCAGGGTTCGAATCCCGCCTAGGTCATGGATGTTTACCTACGTATTATATGTATTATTATAATAAAAGATATTAAATATATAAAATTTCATAAATTTATAACAATTTTAAATATATTTCTTCCGTTGTATAGTACTTGTAATGCAAGTCCTTACGGTACTTACCACTAGGCTGGCGTGGTGTGATAAGTCCACAGATATTATTATTATGGTATAAGTTGGGAAATAGTCGGAGCCTTTTGATGACAGGAACATCAGAATAATTTTTATGTAGATTTTCCCTTCCCTCAAAACTGATGGCCACGAGAAACTCATAAACAGTATGATACACGACAGATGTCAAGTCGAGCGACGGCACAACACGTAATCATGAGAGCGAGAGTTATCTCCTTGTTCGTGCCTGCCCAGCGCGGTTGCAGTGCAGCATAGCACTACCTGCTACCACAAAACGTACAACATACTGACGTAATCGGTATTCGGGTGAAAAGTTGCCAAATTCTAATTCGGGACGTTTTCGCTGTTGCTGGATTTTTTTTCTTGCAAAGGATACAAACGTGCAAACGGCTACGTCAGGTAAAGACCACCACCCACAGACATCCGCGACAACACAGCTCTGGCAGACGCGTCACCGTTTTTTTAGGGGTATGTAAGCTCTCTCCCGCTGAATGTGTTCAATACCGCTGTTCAATTACCCGTTGTAAGCCCCTGACTAAGGTTTATCTATTTTTATGTAACACTCTGACGATCGGCTGGCGCAGTTGGTAACGTGGTGGCTAGTCCACGTATTACGTCGAGGTTGCGGGATCGAATCCGGTGTAGGTCATGAATAATAGTGATTTATGTGTATTTCTATAGTAAAAATCTTTTTTTTATAGAACCGATTACTCTCCCCGCAAACGAGCAATCGGAGCTTTTTTACTACTCCCGACCCCCATGAACATCCAATATTGCTATGCCGATGCGTTGCTCTTCTTTTCCCCCACCTCCTCCAATCGGCCACCGGCTACTCACAAAACGCGACACTGAAGTCACTTTACGGCGGTATTATGTAAATAGATATATAAAATTTATAAAAATATTAAAATAAATGATTCTGTTGTCTAGTACTTGTAACACAAGTCTTACCACGGGACTAGGCTAACGTCCCGTCACAATTGCCTACTCGATTTTTTCTGGACTCATCTAATTTTTACGCCTGCTCCAGCCGATCCGCGTGCAGGTACAACACAAAAACCAAAACTCTAACAGCCAAGTAGGAATCGCTTTCAATCTTGAAGATTTGCGCCCTCTCTCTCTAGCTCTGCTCTAGCAGGCGACAGGTCGATAGAAAGGGCCCAATTTCATTTAGAACTTAATTTTATTTCTAACTAACGATCCGCCCCGGCCGTGAAAAACTTCCTCGGGAATCGCTTTGTCCGTGAGTAAAAAACGCATCTAAACCTATTAGTAGATTCTGGGATTGATCACATACAGACAGACGGCTTTTGGAGACTTTGTTTTATAATATGTATAGATAATATCGCCGCAAAAATAATTCATTCGTATATGTTTTCAAATGGATGGATTTGTGAGGAAAAGGCAAGACTGAAGTAATTTAAGCAGCAGCTGGGCGATTGTTTTCATGCGGCAAGAATGGGAAACGGCAGGAGTGAAATTTTTGTTAACGCACAAGGAGAGGATACAGACGAGCAGTCGAAGCGATTTGATAAATACCGACGCCTATGAACATCAGCGCGGTTATGGTTATGTCAATGTGGTTCTAGCCGAATTTCGATTACAGACAAGTGCCATATGTATATTGTAGTGCACAAGCATTGCGATGGGACGGCAATCCGACACGACCGGAGAGAAATTAAACACAGGACCGACGGTTTAGCGTGTTCTCTGAGGCACACCGCCGACTTCCTAACTCCGGACTGCTATTTGAAATTGAAAAAACCTAATAGCACTTTATGTATGGTCCGACCTGGGATTCACGACGAACCCGGGACGCCACGAATGTAGGGATACATTGCCGTTTCTGGCCCCGTGTCCCCTAGTAGGTCACCGGCTACTGATAAACCACACGAACCGCGAAATCATGGCCAACACTTTAAGGCGGTATAATTTGAACAAAAGTTTTTCCCCTTAACATGGCACTACCACTTATTATAACCACAGAAACTATAATATAAACAAACTTGAAATTTAGCAGGTAGGTTCCTTGTGGAGTATAGACATTAGCTAATATTATATACAGCTAACAAATTTTACGAGGTAGAATCATAGAGATATAGATACATAAAGCCAGTCTAAGACGCGGCCGTCTAGGTCGAGAGAGAAAGCAACATACACTATGTGTATCTACTTTCTCATTTATTTCTCTTTAAATCAGTGCTGATTTATCTATTCACTAAGAAGGCCAGTCGCCGTCATATAACTGCCATGACTCTCTATATTATCCCTATGCGTAGAGTACGCAGGAGAAAATGCATGGCGTTGCTCTTAAAAAATAATAATAAATATTGCTCCTAATATATGTACTTAGTAAGATGACGGAACCCTAAAAAGCTAATGTCACATCAATATCAGTCCAGTATCCGCGCGACCCCTCCTCGTTAATTCAGAGGGTTAAAATCCCCGAAAAAGTGAGCACTTGTCTTGTTTACAAGGTTTTAGATTTTAATTTAGATTAGGGTCGATATGACCTCAAACTAAAAGGTCGTATCTCTTGAAAATTCCAGGGAATATTGAACTCTAAGTCTTTACAGTAAAAGCGATGGACAGACATCCATTAAAATCGCATTCGTATGTGATCTAACACAATATCATCGAGGGTACTCTGTGAATAATTCGGTAGCAATCTGTTCATGTTTGGATCGGAAATAATATTTCATAATTGGCTCATTTTATCTCACTTTGTTATATAACGGTAACAATTGATCAGGAGCGGAAAGGGCGTAAGTTTTAGTACATTTTAGCGAAGCTTTTCCAAAACTTCCAACTTTTTTGTAGTTTAGTGGGCATACAAGAAATCGAAGACTTTGGATAATTATACCGACGCCCAGCGAAATCCGATTTATTGTTCTCATGCATATATGATGCCCTCCTTATATCCTCCCCTCCAAAGGGCCACCGTCTACTCATTAAAATACAAACGGGACAGCATAGCAGTCATATGAGCGAGAGTAGCTTTCCCAGTGGTGCCGTCAAAATTTCCGCTGCGTCGAGATTAGGTTTAGGATACGGACTCCCTGTCCGTCCCCCAGTCTCCGATGGAAGGGATGCGTCCCAACAAGAGAGAGTTTATAATAGCTAATGTAATTTTTATTATAATGGCCAAAGCAATAAAATTAAAAATATTTTTTTTATTATAAATAAAGAAAAAACAATAAATGTTACAACGTAAAAAGAATTTACAAATGCCAAAAAAACCTATTATTCCTTCTTGCACATCCGCACGGAGCGCTCAGAGTAGTTGGGCGAGGGCTTAGCATTCAGCGAATGAAACGGACACGAGGGGGGGAAGTTGACCTCCCTGATCACGCTCTCACAGGAGTACGCCGGCTTACCGCCAGGGTAACCGAAGTCCGAATAGAGGTACGGCACTGGGTTGTAGGCGTTCGGGCTCATCCTCATCGGCCTGCCCTTCTGCAGCTCGGTCAGGTTGTCGGCCAGCTCCGTGGCCGCTTGACCGAACATTTGGTTGCGATGTTGAACCTGGAAGACATTGGGAATGTCCCAATCAAAATCGAAATATTGTATTCAAAATAGAATTTTACAATAGAACGTCGTCGATGATGATAATAAACGTCTATACCAACGGTTCAACTCTAACTCTGACCTGAGAGGAACCGGCGAAACAAACCCAGCAGGACTCGATATCATTATACACAAGTTATATTGTAGTTACATTTCCTTAAATTATAATTATATATATTATATATTATATTAAATTTTATAACAACAACATGGAATCTATCCGGGAGCAGAGTTTTATTCTCTAGGTCTGGTATATGTTTTATACACTACGATAACCTTTACCAACAACACAACCACACAAACGCTGCAGTGTTTTAAAATTTACTAATTTAAATATTTTGAATATTTCTGGTCAGTCAGTTTAAAAGTACAGAACGTTTGGATACAATTGGGTACGTGTAAAATATAAATGTAAAAAAAAAATAACAGATTGAGACAAAAATAATATTAAAATCGGTTACCAATTGAGCCAGTTGTCAGTGTAGCGGTTATCCGCTTGTTACACCCAATGTTTATTATATCTGTATTTCAATAACAAAAATCTTAAATATATATATTTTTTTAAATTTATATACTTTTTTAAATATTGTATGTTGCCTGTTCACAAGTCCTTACGGCACTTAGCACGGGACTAGGCTAACGTGGTGTGATAAGTCCACAGATATTATTGTAATTATTAAAGATTACAATCTGGAATAACTTCCGATAAAATAAACGTTATCCTTGGAGTTTTGTACGGGTATGCCTAGTTATCTAATAAAAATAACCTCTTCGTTAAGCTCCGCCCTCTTCTGCGAGACGCTCTCGATCTCGTCCTGCAGCTTCCTGCACTCCATCTCCACGCTGCACAGGTCTCCGCGCAGACACTCCAGCACTCTACGGTAGTTTTGCTGGAGGCCCGAGTCCATTGTGTGCAGGCTCAGTATCTCGCACTTGGTTTCCCGTAGCTTGGACTTGGACAAGCGAAGCTGGCCCTCCTATAGAAAAACATTTTCGAATTGAAAATTTTTTAAGGCGAATAGTTTTTGAGTGAACACAATGATAAAGTTCGCGTCATTATCCCGTGTAGCGTACCACGCATCGTCACGCGTGATGATGCTCGCTTATATTCCCGAACGTTGCTACGCGGCGCGTAGCGCCATTGCGTGTATACAGTACGCATTGGGTGTATGTATGTGTGCACAATAGTGTCTACATGCGAGCTTACTATTTTACCTCGCTTATAAAGAGGAGTCTTTATTTTAACTGTAAGAACTTACAATTGCTTGTAATCTTTATATTTTAAAAACTTTCCATACACTTGGTATTAGTAAAATGTTTGTACTACTAATAGGTACAGTGAAACTTCCTCTGTTTTTAACAGAGAAACATCTGTCCGTCCACGTTGTGTTCGTACATAAAAGGTGCTAAGGGAAGGAATTCGAAGTAATCATGTCCGAAAGCAAAAGCATTTATCTTGAGGAATGAAAATCGTGTATTTTAAGAGATGACTTAGGACTTGCAGTCTATGGAGACTTGAAATAAGCTTTATATATTTTTAATTGTTTTATATTTGTGTATTAAACTGACACACTGTAAAAGTAATGAAATTATTTGTCATTAAAAATATGTTTTTTCTTTGTTGCAATACTTATTGCAAGACTAGGCATTTAAGTGTACTGAAAAAAAACCCTTGTTAGGCACGTTATGTATCTTTTGGGTGCAAAAAATCATGTAACTCGTGTCTGTACATATTGTAATTTAAGCTTTCCCTTCAGTCGGCATACATTTTTAGTGCAGTTCAGCCCACCACCTGCTTCCACCCTACCAATGGGCCACCGCAAACAACCGAAGATGTGTGTTCGCAGCCCTCTTTTGCCCCTAAAGTAATATACGAAAAATAACTCTCTCTTTCTACCTTCACTAACTTATATCTCCCTCTCAACTTCCGTAAGCTTTGTATCCGTAACGCTCTCGACACGAGTTCATCAGCTGCCTCCCTAGAAGGCGCGCATAGCGAAATTTTCTTCAAAAAATAATAATAAATGTTAAATATCGTGACCTTTTCAGCCAATTTCCTGGTGAGTTCATCCAACAGCTCATCAAGGCTGTCCTTCTGCGGCACCTCATACTCCTGCACGGGGCTGGTTCGCAACTCGTGTACCAGCTGCACGGGCTTGTGGCGGCGGGGCGACTGCTCCTGGGCCTTAGCCTGAGGATAATCATTAGGATTTGTTCATTATATTCATGTACCGATAAACTAGTATTAGTAAAAATCATTAACATTAGTCATTTTACACATGAAGCTTGGTTAAGGTGGCGAAGACCCCCAAGATGCAAGTGACTCGTGACCGTCACCTATGGCACGCTATGGGGGAGTCCGATGTCCAGCAGTGGACGTCACTCGTCGGGCGATGATGATGATTATGTTCTACGGACACCCGTAGCGCCGCGTGACTGTGCTATAAACTCGCGGTCCCTGTTCCTTGATAGATTTCAGTTTTCGCCCCTACCAGTCTTATAAGATAAGAAATATGTAATTCTGAGTCTTTCTATCATAACTAATTTCCATTACTTTCAATTTTCTTTGGTCGTTTACGCAACGCTCTTAGCACGCCACCAATTTACTCACCAAATTAGCTGTACCAAAGTCGTATTAAAGTAAAAAAAAGTGGACCTTTTAATGCGTTATGCAACAAGACTCAAAGCTGCAGTTTTACTGTTTAACCCTTCAAGAGAAATAGGCTTGAGTTATCATACTGTTACGTACTCAATCCCGCCCTGGGCCATAACAGATGATAAACGCTTAGATCACTTAATGATCTAAAGATAAACGAGAAATATACTTGCGTTATTATCCTGTGAAATACTTACTCTGGCCCTGCGCCACAACTGAGGATAAGGGCTTAGATCATTAAATGATCTAAAGATAAACGAGAAATATACTGTGAAGTACTTACTCTGACCCTGTGCCACAACTGATGATAAATGCTTAGATCATTAAATGATCTAAAGATAAACCAGAAATATACTCGCGTTATTATACTGTGAATTACTTACTCTGGCCCTGCGCTACAACTGATGATAAAGGCTTAGATCATTAAATCATCTAAAGATAAACGAGAAATATACTGTGAAGTACCTACTCCGGCATTGTGTTACAACTGATGATAAACTCTTAGATCGTTTAATGATTCTAAAGATAAACCAGAAATATACTCGCGTTATTATACTGTGAATTACTTACTCTGGCCCTGCGCCACAACTGATGATAAAGGCTTAGATCCTTAAATGATCTAAAGATAAACGAGAAATATACTTGCGTTATTATACTGTGACGTATTTACTCTGGCCCTGCGTCGCAACAGGTGGTAAGCTACTAATATTAGCAACAGCAATAACACGAGCCCACAAACAACTATGTACATGATCTGTTTTGTCTATATACATGATACTAGTTGACTTAACATCGCACTGACATTTTATTGCAACTATAAATAATATAATAAATAAAACATTAAAAATATGGCTAAACATTAGGGTAAGAATTTTGAATTGACTTTGTCATTGCCAGGGCAATTTATTTTTTATGTTTAATGTCATACAGTATTTATAGTCCATTATATTATTTGTTATAACCAAAGAGAATTAGAACGTCTTAACAATAAAGTTACTGATTTTCTTTTTTAATACAGTATCTCGTACAATACATCAAATATTGTATTACGATTTTTTGGTGTAAAACTTGGCTGGCTTGGTAAGTAATTATGACGATACGATCATTTTTCTCTGGGATCGTATTCTAGTGACGAGTTATATCACCAATACGTTTTTTGTTCATCATAAAAGAATCGGTACATTTCATAAAGCAATGCGAGACCATTACATAAACGAGGATGGTGGTAATTATTTGGTGCTTGCAATCATCAATCACGGCTCAGGTGTCTCGACGGATCACCCAGTTTTTTTTTTTGTGATAAATTACTGGCATAATGAAGTTATAACGAACGGTTCTAGAAAGTTCTAGAACTATGTTTGTTAGGAATTGGTTTACGTGTGTCATGTAATATAAGTAGATAATGAGTGCCATTTAGGATTACAATAAAAATGTTAAAGTTATAACTTCCAGACTGGCGACACTTGTCGATGCCGCCAGCTGATTTCAAAACGATAATATACCTATTCTTGCCATAAATAATGTAACAAAGAAAAAAAATATTTTTATTACAAATAACAGTGTTGGCCGACCGTTCACCAGGCGGGAAGAGGATCTCCGTGCAGTAGCTGGAGCGGGTTGGATGCGAGTAGCAGGAGATCAGTCGTTTTGGCGTTCATTGAAAGAGGCCTATGTCCAGCAGTTGTCCGATAAGGGCTGATAATGATGATGATGACGAAATAACATTTATTACTTTTATAGTGTGTTAATTTTATAGACAAATATAATAATAATAATATTATATGTGGACTTATCACACCACGTTAGCCTAGGCCTGTGCTAAGTACCGTAAGGATTTGTGTTACACACACTAGACAACGGAAATATATTTAATATTTTTTATAATTTTTTTTTTTATATATTTTAGGAAGATGTTGTGTCGTACTGCATAGGAGCAGGTAGTGCCATGTATAGTGCACGACATGGTTTGTGATATGAATTGACCACTCATACTCACGAGGGTACTTGGCGAATGGTGTTACTATAAAGGGTTGTTTTCCCAGCGTTGGGCTGATTCAACTGGTTCTCTATTGGTTCTGTGGCTTATATTATATTCCGTCGCGGACCTGGGAGATATTTCTCGTAGTGTAAATTAATTCATTTTTAACGACTACTTTGAACAAATTTTATTGTATTGTGATAGGCTGAAAAACGGACTCATTATTTATACAATGGATCCTAGCGATCCATTGTATAAATAATGAGTCCATTTTTTTAAGGAAGTGGAGCAGATAGTGTGTAGAGTAGTAGGTAGATCATGCAACGCCAGTGTTCTGAGTGTTCCTGCAAATAAAATTACCTGATTATTTTATTGAAATACTTATATATTTACTTAACATTAAAAAGCTCGGCGATTATAGCAAACATAATTAAATGGAATTACCGACTAAGTTCAAGACAATACACGAGTATTATATTATTGAGGGAAGAATCGAAATGAAATGGAATAATCGTTTAAATTCTTCTAAAACATCTAAATGATCTATCAATCAACGTTTATAGTGATATAAACTTTGAATGAAAAATCATAATAAATATTAGCTATCGGATTTTAATGGAATTACCGACTAAGTTTTTCTAAAACATCAAAGTAATATATTATATAATTGAGGGAAGAATCGAAATGATATGAATATTTCGATTAAATTCTGCTAAAACATCTAGACGATATATTACTCAGTGATTATAGCTATCGGAATGAAATGGAATTACAAAACATAATTCTTGCAAAACATCAAAATGTTATATTATATCATTTAAGGAAGCGATCGAAATGAAATGAAATTGAAAATTAAATTCTTCTAAAACGATATGTCGTTCAGTGAGTAAAGCGGTCGTAATTAAATGGAATTACCGACTCAAGTTCTTAAATTCTTATTCTAAATAATATAAGTATTATATAATTGAATGAAGCAATCGAAATGAAATGGGACTTTCGATAAAATTCTTCTAAAACGATATATCACTCAGTGATTATAGCGATCGGAATGAAATGGAATTAATGATTAAATTCGTAATTCGGTCCCCCAGGCGCGGTCAGCCAATTACCGGCCGATACGGACAATAATTGAAAGGGGATCGCCTTCTAATTGATTGCTTCTGGACCTGGACCACTGATTGATATGATACGACGATTAGTAACCTCGTATCCTTACCTACGTGAGCTTTGTCTGCGTGTAAGTTGTATATTTAGCTAAGAATATATCTATCATCTACCTATACCGCAGAGCTTGAAGACAAGTCTTCAATCAATGCGTTCTCTCCGTGATGACCTACGAACATGACCTCTTAATTTTCAACCGGTCCGCAAGTTTGCGGTAGCTCAACAGGCTATTGCGTTCAATAAATTGCTATGTTATGTGTTTCTCTGTCCGACAGAATTCGTAACCAAATCATAAGGCAGAGTAGAATAAGCTCGCTGAAGTGGCAACGGGCTGGTCACACACTCAGAAGAACAGATATTATATGGGCCACTAAGGTTCTGGAGTGTAGGCCGCGTTGAGGAAAACGAAGGTCGACCGTTCACCAGGTGGGAAGGACAATCTCCGTGCAGCAGTCATTCAGGATTGGATGCAAGTAGCAGGAGATCGGTCGTCTTGGCGTGCATTGAAAGAGGCCTATGTCCAGCAGTGGACTGATAAGGGCTGATGATGATATCTATCACTGGTCTACTGGTTAGCGCTTCAGAATGACATTCTGGCGGTCCAGGTTCGTACGCCGCCACGTACCAATCAGTATTTCTAACCTAAATAAATTTTAAGAGTGCTCTAAGATGAAGGAAAACATCACTAGGAAATCAAGATTCGTGTATTTGAATTCGACCTACTTAACGATTGAGGCCAGTATTTCTTCTGGGTTGCAGAGATCAGATGGCGGTCGTGATGACAGTGTAAAAACTGGCGCCCTCGTCGAACCCCCTGGAATAGGTAGCCGACCTCGCTGTCGTCTGAAATAGAAACGAAACGATAAGGCGATTGGTTAGATACCCATGTATTAACATACACTTTGAAGTGATACAGGTACCTGCAGACAGGGACTTTACTGGTAACCGAATAAAGTTTTTGAGCAATTTTTTTTACATCTGTTTTTATATTGAAACAGATAGGTGTAACGCTTTGAATCTATTTTCAAAAAATACATGTTTATGATTGTTACAACCCACAAGGTAAAGATTGGCTTAAAATACGCTTCGCCTCTTTGCCGTCTCTTTCCATTTTGGTAAAGAAACTGCAACAGCAAATTAAACGCACATACATATAAAACTCTAGAAACAGTTTTAAAGGGGTACCAAAAAGGAACGTTTTAAGTGTTACAGGAATAACCTATGATTATATAAGTAAAAATCTTTAATTATATAATCCTAGGGAATAACTAAGTAACTAGTGTAATGTGTGTCACTTGTGAAGGTGTTACAGTTGTCAAGATGTTTTTAGTATCTACCTGCAGGTGCATGTTTTTTATAAGCCTTTTTATTCACATAAACATAGTAACTTGATAAAATTAAAAATGCATGTAACAATTATAAACTATATAATAAAGACGTAACATCATTTTTTGCATTGAATAGACTCCGAAGCCACTGGACCGATTAGACTTTTTTAAAAACATAATTTCTATATTTTTGTGAATTCATAACGAAATTTTGCCATATTTCGTGAAATATCCTTTCGAGGCCTGGGCGGAGTGCTAGTTATAACAATAATGTTAGAAATGAATTATGCAATATTATAAATGTATTTGTTCACAATTATTACTTACCTTAAAATGTAACAATGATTGTATATAACACATAGCCAATTTTCCGGGAGCAAGAAATAACTTTTTTAAAATTATAACATTTATTTAATTACAATAAAACTACTTTTACGGATTTTATCGCGATTTATTTAATTATTTATCTAGTCCGACGTTTGAGAAGCTTTACAGCCACCATGGTCACGGGAAATGACAGATGTCCAGATGTACCAAGTTCTTAAAAGTACCCGAAGAATTGAAATGTTAGTTGTTCCGATTAACGCAAACAGTACTTACTATATCTTACTGTCTTGAGGTGTTTTGTTTAATTTTTGATTTGGTATGTTCACCACTGGGTCCCTAGCAGAGGGAAGAACGAAGCCGTCTTCTCTATTGGCATTTGGATGTCTTTTAATTTCAATAGCCTCACGGAGCATCCTTGGAAGGAATCGGTGTTTCCTGTAATGGCGGGGGCCAATTTCAGCATGTTCACAGACCGCAGATTTTGTAACACGTCGGTGTTTCATATGAAACGTCGGGCTAGATAAATGATCAAATAAACCGCGACAAAATCCATAAATGAGGTTTTATTGTAATGACTAACATTCGCGTAAACATAAGACGTAAGACAAGACGTAAGACGTCTACATTTATTTAAATTTAAAGATAATTAAACAATTCAAAAGATTTGGAATCTAAATTGTTACAACGAAGACAATTGAGCTGATTGGATGCTCTAGCTGAATGACCATCATGTTGAATGTAAATCTGTTCGTCAAGTCGAAACGTTCCCGGTTCACATGCAACACAATACGCCTGTGAACATAGAAGATGCTGTGTAAGCATCAACACTTATAGTAGGGACGGGTGAGGCCAATACAACTACACAGTATAGTTGTACAATATCAATAATTAATCATAATAAGTTTACCATTGCAGCATTGCAGTCGCATCGGGGTGGTATCTCTCATGGTTTGTTAGAGTCGGGAGTGCTTAGCGGTAAAGGGGACAAACGAGAGCAAAGCATCTCAAATAGGATATTTTGGATGCCAAGCTTAACTTTAGCAGGTATTAGGATTTTAGGAGGAGGTAGTGCCATGCTGAATGGTAGCAGATAGTGCCATGCCTAGTGCATAACACTACATCCTCCTATGCAACGGAATTGGGCCGGCACGACCGGGGAGGTACCTCTCGCTCACATAATACCGCCACAAAGTGACATCTCCAGTGTCATGTTTCGTGCGGCTTGTGAATATCCGGTGTCCCATTGGGGGATAGGAGGGGGAGGAGGGTAACGCATCGGCATAGTGAGTCTGTGGATGTCGGTAGTCGTAGAAAGGCTCAGATTTCTCGTTTGTCCTCTCCCTATTCTATAAAATAAAAAATATATTTGGATCTTATTAACGATTATTAGTTATATGTAATCACATTTCACGTTGATCACGGGCAGTGTACCGAGGAACTGTTCGGACTAATATCTGCAGCTTCATTTCATTGCAATTCAATTTTACCGGCGTCATCTCGAATCAGCTACCCCCTTCGGTTTTTCTGGACCGATACGTCTTAGGGAACTTCAGGAGAAGAGCCTGTTTTTTAAACGCGTTTTGCCAAAAATTTATTCCCACTACTGCTACTCCTGTGTCTCCAGGATCGAGGGCGGCATCCACTATGAACCCATCGATATGATCGCAGGGGACCCCGAGGGAAAATCTAAAACTGTCTTAGGACCCGCAACGAATTTCATCAGAAAAAAATAGGTGTAGGAAGTAATTCCAATTTTCCTCCATTATCAAAACGGAGGCAGTACAAGATTACAATTACTTAAACAAACAGAGAAAAGAGACGGCAGCCAAGTGCGGTCCAGCTGCTGTGCACCACGGAGATATTGAAAAACCGTATTTTACATACACATTGTGTTTAATTTGTTGTTATTTAAGCTGTTGTTATGTCTGAGGTAAAACCGTATATTTCCAATAATAGTGATGAGAAAAATCTTTAAAATGCGCGGTAGTTAACCACACTGTACACTTGGTCTCCAAAGCATACTACCCTGCTAATTACCCTGATATTGTCTAACATTATGGTTCGCTCATTTTTTCAAAGACTACACTCCCAAATAAAGTCATGCGCAATTAGTTCCTACTCATTAAATTCGGCTGAGCAGTCACCAAAAAGATGAAGGCACTAATTTAAATCCATAAACCTTACTTTTAAAGCTGCCGTGGTCGGTATGAAGTTGTGTAACGCAATGATCAGGCTCTAACCAATCTTTCGCTAAGGGGTCGCTCACACACGGAAAGAAATTGTGTAAATGTCGCCCTATCGTTACACTATTCCATCGTGTCTGCCATTCATTAATTAAGTTATGAAATGTAATTCCATTGAGGATTAAACGATTTACAGCGAGCCTTCAAGTAGTTTACCCATGTTCGGAAGTAGTGCTATGGGGCGGTACGACCTTATATCGTCTGGAAGTTCATTGGTCTTAAGTATAAATTTTATATCGCCTTTCCACCATATTTCTGGAAATATACCTTCGTAAATGCATTGATTGGGAACAGCTAAGATGGGGGAACCGACAACCGTTGTTTGATTCGGCGGCTTTATTCGCCTCATTGATTGGTAATTGGTTGACGTAGCAGGTAAGTCAGAAACTCGTGTATAACTGGCTGTAAGGATTGTAATCTGCAATCTCGGTGGTCCTCAGTATCAGGTCAATCATCGGGAATCAGGACGTCAAGGTATGCTATGGCAGTTTCGTCTAAGTTATCAGTAGATGTGTTATTGATTTTAACGTAAGAAAAAAAAAGGAAGGTCGTAACACTTATTGGGTTTGACCTCCTGGTAAAGGGGTATCACGGGCCGTCTCTATCAAGACTATTAGCAGCGTTTTTCAATGAATTATTTTTGACTACCTGGAGAGCTCTGCAGCTGCACGATACCGAGATCTTGTCGACCGGATTTCCGCAAGAGTTGTAACGTATTTTCAGTTATGTCATGGCCCATTTTGCGAGTTTTCTTAAGTTTCCGTATTGCCCTCCTAAACTCTCAACGAAAAGAATTTACTTATCTCTAAAAGGCCTGCAAACATCTGGGAGATCTCTGGTATTGCGGATGTCTGTGGGCCTTGGTGATTACTTACTATCATGTGGCCCAACTGCTACTGTACCTCTGATGCTATAAAAAATCACTAGTAAGGAATAGGATTTAGTTTCCTACTTACCTCGAATTCAATTTACTAATTTAAGATAAAATTTATGATTAGGTAATTCCTTGATAAGGCATTAAATTCACTAGTTTCCTTCTATTATAGAACGCATAATTTAAAATTTTGAAGATTACTTGATACTTGCCCGAACATTAGCGGAAAAAACGAAATTCCCGCCATTAAAATGACACACATTTAAAAACCGTTCAGCAGAAGACGTTCCGTTTCAGTAGTCGGGTGATCAAAGCGGCCGGTACTCTACGTAAGATTTACAACTTACGGAAGCTAATTAGGTGGCGAACTAACGATTGCGTCCAACGGAACGTATCTGTTTTAACGCTACTGAAATTAAGATAAAAAATGTTTTTAACGATGCCAAATGAAAACGTTTTTGAACATTAAAGCTTTTATTTATTGCGTATATAACTGTTTTCTGCTAAGCTGTTAAGGTGGTTGACGGTTTTGTATTTGTTTTTTTTAATCTGTCAGTAGCACCCTGCGTATTTACCTATATAATTCCGGTGCCTACTCATTAATGTTGCCGCCATTTTTTTTATCCACCTTGTGATTTTTCAACTTTATAGATTTAAACGCACAGGAATTCAAAAGAAATTTTAACATGTAGTACTACTAGATGGTAAGAATATTTGAAATATAGAAGCGTGGCATCCGATTAAGTACAAAATATGCAGTCCATTAGTCAGTGATTATAATTCAATATTTCACACTCCCCGCGTCACGCCTCGCCCCGATTGCTCCGGGCTCCGAGCTTTTTGTGATACAATTTGTAACTAATTATAGCTCGGTGTCTTTCATCTACATCTGTCACTATGACAAGACAAGGTTGTGGACGGAATTATATGTCCTTTAAACAGATTGACAAAATTTAATGCTGTTTTTAATAATTTCTTTGTGGTTTATTGGCTACGTTGATTTGTTGTTATGCGTTACGAGCTTTCTATAACTTCTATAATAGAGTTTTTAACTTTTTATATGTTAATTGTATCCATTCAACTATATTCCATGATGTGATCTCTTTGTATGTTCAATAACTTTTATTTCACTGTCTACGTCATACATACATTTGTCTCGAAACGCTCTCGTCACGCATTCGCCAGCTTCCTCCCCAAATTAAGTAAAGAAGATTGAATACGGCTGAGCGTTGCTTGACATTACAGCAATAATTGCGTCGAATACAGAGAAATAGAAATCTATATCTGAGTAGGTCCGAAGCTTTACCTAAGCCTTCGTGGTTAGGTTAGCTGGCGTTCAAACCACTTAACTTGATTTTATACTCGTATCGATCACTTTGACGGCCACAGAATAACAATTCGGCTTTTCGTTAGCCCGTTACTAAATATAACGGCCCCGTTTTTTAAAATGGCTAACCGAAATGTAATGCGATTTATACAATCCGACTTCTACATTAGTTCGTGAAAAAACCCTTTTTTAACTCTCAACAATGAACGTGTTAATATTTTTTTTTTTATGATACGATTTTATAATTTTTTCGGATCTAATATTAATCGCTTTTGGATCACTAATTTATATAGGTCACTTTTCTTGTCTAGGCAAAGTATTCACTTTGTCAAGCGCCAACTAGCGATTAAGTCGATGTTTTGTTTTAGTGAGGAACTTTGTAATTGTAGCGAAAAAACAATATGGTCTTCAGCTTACGCGAATATTACTCATTACAATAAAACTACTTTTACGGACTTTATCGCAGTTCATTTAATGTTTAACTCACCCGTGGCCCTGGTTGTGACCCGTGACCCGTGGGGTCCACCCGTGACCATGGTTGTAGTAAAGCCAAAGAAACGACGACCTAGTGAAATAAACCGCCACAAAATCCATAAAAGTAGTTTTATTGTAACAATATGGTGCCTCAGTTTTTAAACATAATTGTATCAAAGTTCATTCACGCACACATACTCACATGTCAAACTTCAAGCACCCTCTTTTGGAGTTGGGCTTTAAAGGGAGAATTATGAATTGATGGTATTTTATGAACGATTTATAATTTCTTTTTCTTTATAGAAAATGGGCATGCCACTTTTTTGATAGTTTAGAAAATTCCGAGCATATCATTTACACGTAAAAAAATATATCATCTTCAAACAAAAGACTCTTTGTAATTGCATTTTACTTATCTCGCCATATCGAATTCAAAATGGCTGAAACTCGCGGTGTCGACGCAATGCTGCCAACGTTACTAACATTACCATACTTCAGGCGGTGAAGCTTATTTAAATGCTCCACCGGCTCCATTTAGAGCTTGGAAAAATAAAACTGCGGAACGGATCCTACGATCTCTCGCTGAGCCGCTTTTGTGGTAAATATGTATAAACCTACTAACATGCTTCCTTCGCTTCAATAACGGGATCTCGCGAATTTCAACCTTATTCTAAGCTGCTGAGGTTTTGTTGCGGGTTAAATAAAAAAGTTGCCCATATTTATGTATCTACGTTTTGTCGACGAATCTTTTTATTTTATCGTTTTCTATTTGAAGGCACATCTGCCAGTCGTGTTGTTTGCCACGTTAAAATATCTTTTATATTTTGTATTGTATTCGTTATTTATATTGTCAGAAAAGCAATAAGTTTTTGTTTTTTACGAGAGAACTTGTTTTTGATTTGTAAATCAATTGAACTGGAACTTGCTACCCAAGATTCATATCACAATTTTGTTAAAATAACAAATGGCTGGGAATGGATGACTGAAGTTTTTCCGTTTAGTAACTTCCCCTGACATGACACCGCCGTAAAGTGACATCCTCGGTGTCGCGTTTCGGGCGGTTTATGGCCAGCGGCGAAATTATCCAAGTTAATTTTAATCCTTTGAACTTATTAAAAGTAAATGTAAATTCCAACCTCAAATGATACATAAAGCGATACAGATATAATAAAATGTCCTAACAAGCTTAACGTGCTCGCCGAGGTACAGGGGTGTAACACCGTCAACTTTTTACTTCGGGCTGTTCCTGGAAAAATCCCTATAACACTTTTGGTCCGACCCGAGACTCGTACCCAGGAAATCAAGACTGTGTTTGGACATGCTTACCACTAAACCACGAGGCAGACAGATATATAGCTATAATACACGTTATTCTCGACAAACTAAAAAAAAAAACTATGCGCATCCCAGGACTCTCAAGTATGTATGAAATTTCATTACAATCGATTCAGCGGATTTACCGCGATGACGTCAGAGGCAGACGAAGTTATTCTCACATATAAGTATTTATAGATATAGACAGGATTCAAACTAAGTAAAGCCTTAGACTTGGCTAGTGTCACTTTCCGAGGCGAAGGGTTTTGGATAATCAATGAAGTCTAGTCCATGAAGTGTAGATACGTGATGATCAGACCGCAAAGGCTGTGCTTCTGTAGGCGTCTCTGCCCTATATTACTGACCGAATATAAGTCGGGCAGGCGGTGGACACTTCTGTTAGAAAGTACGAGAAATCATATGATATGGTAAATATTCTATATTTCTTTTGGGGTATCAATATTTTATTGTGTTCTCCAAAAGTATCCTCAACTGGACACATACTCAACTTCATTTCTTGCATTCAATAGGTCAATAAATGTAGTCCTTTTAAAAGTAGAGCGGGTCTGTCCTGTCTTCAATACCTCTACGAATATAGTGATTTTAAAAATATAGCTGTTATACCATGTAAACATTTTTTTAAATTAAGATGTACTTAACCTGGTAGCAATAAGCACTAAGTAACTAGGCCAGATTAACATAATTTACATTAATATATAAAAACTAAATGTAATAACGAAAGTTATTATTAAATGTTTGTACACTTTATTATCAGTAAAAAAGATAATGGAGCTAATAATTTAGAAACAGGTTTAACGGGAACAGTAGCTATCAGAGGAAACCCCCCCCAGTACATGTGTGTTTGGAATGAAAAAAAATGTAAATAGGTACCTATATAGATATAGTTAAATGAAACTAATTATAATAGACTAGTAATATAATTCATGAAGCCAAATGAAAGCAAAATTTTCATGGATCAAACACCCTAAATGCTAAGAAACGAGTTTTATTTATATCCTAAGTAAAGAAGTAAAATTATCCTAAACGATTAAAACAGAACCCCATGGAGCGCTTTTGGTTACATTATCTCAGGCTCGCCACCCAAGCATTTAGACATAAAAGATAAAGCTGAATAGCCGCCAATTTTCTACCATTACTCTCGAGCACAGAATACATATTATCTGCAAAATGGAACGCAAACAAACTGAGCGTCGTTTTCCCGCCAACGATAACTTAATTTCAGTCCGCCGTAAGTACGTAATTAGCGAGCCGCTGCCTTATCGGCCAGCGGGTAATTAACCTCTCGGGGAGGTATCCCCATCCCTATCTAACCTCCCAATGCACCTTGAATACCTCCTCGTAATATTTCCGCCATATTATCCGGGCGTCCGCCCACCTCCTCCACCAATAGGAGCCATTCCCGCGCTTTTGTTTCGCACCGTCAGCTCTCCGTTCCGAAACGTTGTAACTTGTTCTATTTTTGTTCGGAATTTTGGCTGTATGTGTAAACATTGCGGTTTCCTTTCGCTGAAGCGTGTATATTAAGTTTCTTTTAGCAATGATTTCGGAAGAGCTTAACTTGAATATCGTTTGCCTGAATTTGTGACCTTGTACCTATTAGTACAGCCCACATTTTCGTAGTTTTACGATAGTTGGTGCGGGAGTTTGTCGTCAGTTCATATTTCATGTGTTATCATCTTTTATTGAGTGCGAGGCCGAGTATTGTCGTCGGTTTACTGCGTGGTATCTGGCGCGGTCGCCGTGTTTAGTGACGCCCCGGCTGATGAATGGAATATCGGTATGACGTTCACCTCCTCTGGGAGTGATTACCTTTATCATTCCTTATTTATCTTTAAATTTTATCTTTTATTTGAAATGTAATATCTATGATGCTACGAAAGAGGTTATTCATTTCTATCTCTCTCTCTTGTGTGTTTGGTATCTAGGGGCCACTTTAGTCCCTTTAAGCATCTGTCCAAGGTCTTCGAGCTGATTGAGACAGTATTTGTCTATCGTTCATTATCTATTACAGACAATAAATTTAATTAATACAGTAGTTCTGTATAAAACATATTTTTTGGTTTATTTGTATCGTATTATTTATCTTGTCCGATTCTCGGCTATAGCAGCTTCAAATAAAATAATGATAACACAAACATATTTATTATGTCAGAATACGTACTTTTTTGAAATCTTACAAGTTTAGACTCGTCTTCCGAAATTAGTCAAAGTAACGGATCACACAACAATCTAAGTCAATTACAGACTCAAAAGTTACATGCACCCATAGACAGCAAAATACAGAAAATAACGCTTATTTAAGACTTCAGTCTTTAATCTATTTATGAGGCAATTTAATGAAGTTATTTGGCGCGAAAGGGAAAAGTTATGAGAGTAAATTTTTAGGTTGCGGTTTTGTCCGACAGCCTAAAGTTAGCTATAGTCAACATTTTAGTTTTTCTTTAATCACGCCAAAGAAGTATAACTTCTAACGCGTGTATATAAGTACACACACACACTTTTTATATTACATCTCAGAGTTCTTAAAACTCAAAGCAAAATAAGTATATACAAAGCATCAAAAGTAACAGATAACATTATATCTAAACACGACGACAAAAAAAAGATACGCACATCCATAGACAAAACATTGTATACGGCGAAACTGCTATCATCAGCTTATTCCGCACCCCAATCTATTTATGAGCGGCAGCCCTAACGCTTGACGTAGTCTATTAATTAAAACGCCGTGTAAACCGAGCCGATCGGCGGCGGCCGCGGCACCCAATTAGAGTGAGCCCAGCGACCGCGCCAAAAATTATGCGGCTTAACAGCTCCCGAGTAATTTTGACAAACGACCGTTCGGAAACGGCGATAAATAGTATTTGATTGATTGCATCAAGGGTATCATAGGTGAAACTGTGAGCATTGTTACGTCACTACTTAATATGGTTTGATTTCGTAATTGCTGATGTGACTCATTTCATTTTAAGATTATCAACATGTAATATGCACTGTGTCTTTTAAAGCAAAACTTAACCTACGCCTGCTGGAATTAGGGTGTAAGCTGGAGGATACGCGACGAGAGCGATATAAAAACGAGGTCAACGGAAGTTGTGAGGGAGATAAGGTAGTGAAGATAGAAGGAGAGTAAGAGTAAGGGCAAAAAATAGAAGTGAAAGCGCACATTTTCCTCCTTTCTTTTTCACATAGCCTGTTCACTTTTCATATAACTTAATAAGTTTTACTAAGTGTGTGTTTGTGTGTGTATGTGCGTGCGTGCGTGTGTGTGTGTGTGTGTGTGTGTGTGTGTGTGTGTGTGTGTGTGTGTGTGTGTGTGTGTGTGTGTGTGTGTGTGTGTGTGTGTGTGTGTGTGTGTGTGTGGCCTAAGTTTGACTCGTTTCTATTAATGATTTTTTTTTAATTTATAATATTCCTGCTAGATATTCTTACATTAAAATATACAGCCTGTATTAAATCAATTCAAAAATAAATGGTAAAATGCACAACTAGAATTATATCTACACTGTATAAAATATTATGTCTTTTCAATAATACTCTTTAAACATAAGGGAAGAGCGGTACCGTGAGCAGCGGTGAGCGGTTTTTTTCTAGGCCCGAACGTATGCTGTGGAAGCGAAGAGCAGCCCAACACAGCTCCATCGGATTGCTGTGAGTGCTTATCTAACGACGAGACTAAGTGTGGGGTCGTAAACAGGACCGACCCCCGCAGATAGATGGGAGAGAGATTGTAAAACAGCTAACTTAACTGTTATAAACATGGCCACAGGGATCACTCCTCCCCCGACTTTGACGTTTGTGGCAGCTCGCGCGCGGGAACCAAAATTGCCTCGGCGTTGACGTGAACGTTTGGCTCATAGAGAGGACATGTGACACACCCTCATATGTGTGGAAGAACTCGCGCACGGTAGTCTCGGAATACCTAACGTATAGGAATTTCCTACACTGAAGGTGTGTGGATCGGACTGTTCGTAGTCGAACGTGAACGTGTGTTTGTGTCTGACTTGACGAGAGTCTGGGTTGTGGTGTTTGTTTCGCATCTGTCCCCGGGGACGCCTGCGTGCGCGGTGTTGTGTATGAGAGCGCGTTTGCTCGTCTTACTTTTAGAATTTATTAGGTAGTAAAGCTTATGTAAGACGTACTGCGCTTTATTACTGACTTAGGTTATGAGCACGATGGTGAGAGCACGAACAAGGGTGATTCCGAGATAATTCACACAATTGACTCGATGTATTTCTGTGCCGTAGAGGGTTTCCCGGGGCCATGACGCGCTTAACACTGCTGTGCCTAGTGCCGTCGACGGCTGCGCCACCGAAGCATATAACTCTACACTTTTCAGAGTCGACTTCTGTTCTCCATCGTACGAACCACTCACCGAGCGCAGTGACGGCTCGTTGGAGCTTAGCACGGGCTGCCCCCACCGACCATGCCTCCTGTCACAGGTATTGTTTACTTAAAAGGAGTCTATCTTATCTACAAAATATATATTTATGAAGAAAAGGTACTAGAAAATAAATGATTTTATTTATTAGTAAATAAACTTCAAAATAGGGTAGTTTTATACCCGACATGTTTTATACCGGGTATATTGTATATTAAAACATAAAAGGCAGTAACACCGAATACGGCAGGACCTGAACGCAACCTACCGTATTAACGCTTTTCAACTGTCAAACGCCGCGCGAAGTTTTGGCGGGAGCGCGGGCGACGGGCGACGCAATAAAAACCTTATAAAATTTGTAATGGGAAAACGCGGCAGGAGTTTTCCTCGTGCATTATGAATGATAACGAGCGTCGTCCCCACTGTACTGCGGCTAAGTCAAGTTGCTTTTGTATGTTATTTGGATAAGTAGGTAACATTTCTGTTTGCTGCAGTTGCGTAGATAACTAACAATAATTACTGTACGAAGTAGTGTATGGTGCATTGCGCCCTGCTTGGGCATGATCGGGAGACACATTTTGTTCAAGACACCGCCTCAAAGCTATGTCGCGTTGCGTGTACTTTGTGAGTGGCTGGTGGCCAATTGGGGAGGTGGAGGATAGTAAACAAAAACTTTACACCTAGAACTCTTTCTTTTATTTTGACCACTCTCCCCTTTGTAACAGTTATTGTCTATGCATATTACAAAGTACCTAAATATCAGTATGTGATCGATTATCTCCTAATTTACTAAACGGATTTTTATGTGGTTTCCATTTATTTATTTAATAATTTATGAGTACTTTAAGTACATACAAAAACTTACAATCTACAAATGTTGGTATAAAGGTACTACTTATTCCATCAATCTGGAATTCCTTCCAGCGGTCCTACTACAGGAGATGTGAATAAAATTAGTAAAACTAGTGTACACCAAATAAAATAATTATACTAACAAATAAAAATATATGGCCTTTACTATATAATATATATGATCAACCAATACATAACAGTATATACGTATATACATACATATCATAGATAAATAAATTATATATATTAATATATATATTAACAAACACATAGCACACTCAAGACGTATATAGTAATATATAATAATTATATCTGAACAAATATAGGATTAACAATGTAAGGTAATTCAATTGTCATGTTTTATGATATTAATCTTGATTAAAATAATATTGTCTCAAACCTTTTTCGAAAAGTGACAAAGTCTTGCAATCTCTGATTGCAAAATGTTGTGAATTCCTGAGTTTAGCTGAATGTATTGTGAAGGAATATGATAAAAAGTCAGTGCGATGGGTAGGAATTTGAAGATGGGAACGTTTTTGAGATCTACAAGGAGAATTTTGAGAAAGTGCAAAGGAAAAACGCACACGAAGTTAAGACGGAGAGCAAGGATTGTAAAGAGTTATTAAATTATTGTGTCTGTTTAACGGATTTTATACTCTAAAGAAACGCGAAAAAAATCCGTTAAATAGAGACAATAATTAACAACATTTGCGTAAATATACGAAAACGTGAGTATTAAAGAGGTAACAGAGGATGAGGAAGTTTCCACACTGACGAACTTTTAGCCATTGTAAATGTCTTCGGAAATGTGTGATGGAAAAAGTGATATGGTCAAATTTTGTTTGGCCAAAAACAAATCGCAGATTTTGAAGTATTTCAAGCTTATTGACTGTATTTTCAGTGGCATCAGGGAAGCAAACGTCGGCGTAATCAATAAGGGGTTGCATGTGAGACAGCACAAGGAAAATTTTGGTAGAAAAGGGAAGGAAATTATGATTTTTTTTAAGGGAATGGAAAGAGAAATGAACTATATTACCTAATGTCGAGTCGACTGCGGATACGGGAGCGGAACCCTATAATCAACTCTTTCGACGTGGAAGAGGGCGAATCACTAGTTGACACTCATAGTCTGACCATAAGTACAGTTACAATTATTAACAAATAATATGTATATATATATATACACCACTCAAAACAAAATAAGGGCCGCTAAGATTTTTTGATGTATCGTGAACATAATAAAGACATTAACTTGTTTAACTTATGCAACTACAAAATAATGTTATTGATTATAATATAGGCTAACAATTGCTTAAAATAATGATCATGAATTGTTTTTTTATGTTCATAATAAAATTGACCATTTTGAATGAAAACCATGAACAAAAGAAATCACCGGAAAAAGACAAACTGCTGTTGGTTGTAGACCCGTTGCTCAATCTCTCTAACTCTTCGTTTCAATTGGTCCCACAAGTGCTCGATCGGATTTAAATCCGGACTGTTAGCTGGCCATGGTAATACCTCCATGTGAGACCCTTCTAAGACAGTTTGGGTTGATCGAGCTGTATGTGCACGGGTATTATCTTGCATCAGGATGAATCCAGGCCCCACTCGCTGTGCAAATAAGCTCACTTGAGGCCTGATGCAGTTACGGTACCCGAATTTAAAATGGTGAGCTCGGTTTTACCATGTAAACTAATCCCACCCCAAGCCATTACTTTGGGACCACCGAAACGGTCAACTTCGTGAATGCAGGAGTCCGGAAACCGCTCGCCGCGTCATCTCCACACTCCAACACGCCGATCATCATTGAGAAATTTTACTTTGCGTCTGTAAAAAGCAACTCGCCCCACTGATTAATCCCCCAGTTCAAATACTGACGTTAGAATCTTAATCAGTTTGCACGTTCAACCCTGCTCAGAGGAATTCGAACAAGTCGTCGTCTTGACGTTTGCTGATCTTCGTGCAATCGATTACGTATAGTTTGATCCCTGACGCGGGCACCCGTCGTCAGCCGCAGCTGGTGCTGTAACTGACGGGCCGCTACTGTACGGTCACGACGAGCACCTAGTTGGCTGTACCGATCCTCATGAGTCGTTGATATGCGAACTCCACCTGAACCAGGTCTCCTGGCAACACTGCCAGTGTCTTGGAAGCAATTCCATACATTTTGGACAGCTCTACGAGAAAAACTCAACTGCTAACCCACGTAACGCTGAGAACGTCCTTCTTGAATCATAGTTATGGCTCTGGTTACTGTAATTGTATCCATGTGCCTTCGTACTGGTGGCATGATTAACGCGAGATGATCAATGACTCAATTAAAATTGAAAAAGTAATACTTTTTTTCTAAATTAACCGAAACAAGTTAAGGAGACAATCAAAGAAAAACATAAGAATAACATCCAATTATATTTCTCTTAAAATGATGGCCAACACTTTTAAATTAGGAAAACGAACACATAAAATAAAAAGGCATAAAAGAGATCAAACACTAAAGAGTTCGTAATATGAATATCACTACTTATCAGTTACTTTTTGTTTACTAAATTGCACTTAAATGTAAATAAGCTAGTGGCCCTTATTTTGTTTTGAGTAGTATAAATGTATACATAACAAACTTGAATTTGGGATCTGTTACTTTTAATACGATTGTTTATTATGTTTTTCATTTTGGCGCCAATATATTGTACAATATTTTGCGATGTTAAAATGGAGTAGGGTGATTAAGAGAATAGAATCGCTGTGATTGCATTAGACAAAGTAGGAATGGAATAAAATGAAATTTTTGAAACTCGCCATGCACTTGGTATTAGTCAAAAATTTGTGTGCCGGGCTGTATTAATAGGTACAGTGAGACTTCCTCTCTTTGTGACAGAGAAACATCTGGCCGTCCACGTAGTATTCGTACGAAAAAGATGATCAAAGCAGTAGGGAAAGAATTCGAAGAAATCCAGTCCTAAAGAAAAATACTTTATTTCGGGAAATGAAGATAGCACCTAGAACCATGTCGCGTATTTTAAGAAATGAATGAGGACTTGCAGCTTATAAACGACGCACTGGTCATTTCTTAACCAATCAATTAAAGATGAATAGGGTGGTACAATCGAAACAACTACTGAAGCGGTGCGCAAAGGGAGGCCATAATAATGAATTTTACACGGAGGTGAAATTTTTTACATTTGAGCAACATCGTGACAAATAAAATTACCGCATTTATGCTCAATGTTTTAAGGAAGCTACCCAATACTTCGACAGAGTGCAACGTACTCATTATCCGACTTCAGTGATGGTTTAGTGGGGTTTTAGCTATGAAGGAGTGGCTGAGCAATATTTTTGTGTAAAAGGTATAAGTTGTTCTAAAAGCAATGACAATTTGGAATCCCTATGACTGGCAGCGTAGAATTTCCCCATGGAAAGATCGCGTGCTCCTATTGACAACTGGCCTCAACGTTTAAAGCACTGTATCGCCAATGGAATAAGCCAACGGAGACCACTTCGCATAAGCTTTTTATATTTTTAACTGTTTTATATTTGTGTACTAAACTAACACGCTGTAAGTGTAATAAATATTATTTGCAATAAAAAAAAATTGTATTGGTTACAGCTTTTATGGCAAGACTAGGTATAAATAGAAAATTGAAACTTTAAATTGCAAGTGAAACTTTTAAATTTAATTTAAATTCATGTGATATATACCTACATAATATCATGCCAGATAAGGAGAGCGATGTCAAGTACTACGCATATGATTTCTCTTCTTTAGCGTTGGAAAGCAGTCCCATTAGAATAAAAGAACGAGCAAATAGAGCGAATAAACACACAAACACACACGCACGCACACACACACGCACGCACACACACACGCACGCACACACAGGCACACACGCACACACTCGCACAC
>JAFELO010000539.1:91915-104163 GCA_017140195.1 Eumaeus atala | reverse complement strand
CAGCACGTTAAACACCAGCACGTTAAGCACCAGCACGTTAAGCACCAGCACGTTAAGCACCAGCACGTTAAGCACCAGCACGTTAAGCACCAGCACGTTAAGCACCAACACGTTAAGCACCAGCACGTTAAGCACCAACACGTTAAGCACCAACACGTTAAGCACCAGCACGTTAAGCACCAGCACGTTAAGCACCAACACGTTAAGCACCAGCACGTTAAGCACCAACACGTTAAGCCGTCGTTTCTGCGCCTGATTTTTCTCCGGTCGTGCCGTAGTCCTCCTGTTCGTCGTCGGAATGACGGAAGAGAGAAGTGCACTTGTTCCTGTGCACAGATTTGTGTACTGTAATACGTCCTGCGCATTTTCTATTCTATTGGACAGAGTTGGCCGCCGCAGACGAAATTCGGCAAGGACGACATTGTATTATTGCAACGTAACAAGCCCAGAATCCCCATAACGATTAACCACAAAGATCTGATGGGCTAATATATCAAAGGGCGATATTAATAGGAGCCTCGCAGACACAGACTGCTGTTTAACAATACAAATAAGCTAAGTCCGCAATACTTATCAACCTTATTCCAGCTCTTAGGAGAAATGGGCACCGATTGCGTATACAGATTGAGTTTGCGCCTCTTCAAACAATCGCTATCTATAATAGACTCACGGCAAAGTACAATAGAGTAATAATATATCTATTGATAGATTTGGTTAACATATAGGATAACCAATACTACTTTGGCTATTACTTAAAATGAGACTTATAATGTATAGATGAAATATTGAAAACGGTGACAAAGTTAACTACCCTGTTACTGAATAAGTTACTAAAATGATTATTCAATTAATAATATCTAAATTAGATTTTATTTAATGAAATAGCAAATATTGCTGTTTGAATTGTCTTATTGGATAATTAATACATGGAGTTTATTTCCATTGTATATTGAAAATATTTCTTTTGTCGTTTCTGCATAGTGCGCAATGGCGTACTGTATCACTTCAACTTCCAGTTATTTGTAGCAGTCACTCTAGCTTAAGCAGTGTCTATTTTTTTTTAATCCCTACCTTATAAAAAAAATTGAGTTAATTCAGTATAGCATATTCAATGTGAGAAATTTCATCAGATGACGGAAAAGATACTTTTTATGGCTGGCTTGGTGCTCTGGCTGAAGTATTCTATCATGATTCTTAATCGCGATCATAAATTTCATTATTTTTTTATTTTTACTGTGCTTAAAAATAGTATTTGTTAGTACATATTAAATGAAACATTTATTGAACGAACTAACAATGCCTTATTAAATAAGCTACAGTCTAGAGACTGCTTGCCATTGGTGAAGACTTGCTATTAATGACTACACGTAATGGCGCTGTTCTCGTAAATTCGTTATCTCGAGCGTCTTAATCACGGTCTGGTGGTCATTAGTCAGTCGCCGCACATCTAATTGCTACATTTGTAGGTCGAGAACTGGGGTCCCTCTGGAGACTGTGGGGGCCTTATTTTATTTCCACTAGGCCTCAACTACATGTATAGCAATTAATGCTTAAAATATATAGAGTCTACTGTTTAAATAGATTAGATTCTATTAGACTTTTTAAGATTATTTGTTATATTAATTCCTTTTTGGTGTTAAGTATGGAAAAATATTGAAGCGTGAAATCCTGTGAAACAGTGTAGTAGAGTCCGACCGAAAGTGGTTTTACCGCCGGAGCCAAAACTGAATTTCGAAAACAATCTTAGTCAGGCCGAAACCGAAATCGAATCTACCTGACAAAAATCATATTTTGAGACAAATGTAAGCGCAACATTCGTAATATTCCCGTTACTCCACATTTTCATCGGCTTACTCCACAAGTCAAGCGTGTGTAAAGATGTTTTTCTCCCAAAAAATATATTAAGAAATTGACCTGTGGAGTAAGCTGGTGAATACGTTACGCGAGCGTTGCGAAAAGTGTGGTCGGACGAGGCGAACGGAAGAGAGACATATAAGTTAGTGAACATATATGAGAGGGAGTTACTTTTGGTATACAGCTATGTAGGCAAGATGCACACGTTTTCTGTCTCTCATAGTCAGTTACGTTTCGTAGAACTAAAGAAGTAATCCTTCGGTCATGTTGTCTAATGCACACTTATTTGTCTGGGGTAAATACCCTTAGGGCTAAAACGGAGCCCTATTATTAGTCCTTGTTCTTGTCCGTCTGTCACCAGGCTGTATCTCATGAATTATAATAGCAAGCAAATATAATAGCATAGAAAAAATATTAGAATTCACAGATGATAGCAAGAGATCAGAAAAAATATTAGAATTCACAGATGATAGCAAGAGATTAGAAAAAATATTAGAATTCACAGATGATAGCAAGAGATTAGAAAAAAATATATTAGAATTCACAGATGATAGCAAGAGCTTAGAAAGAAAATATTACAATTCACAGGTGATAGCAAGAGATTAGAAAAAAATATTAGAATTCACAGATGATAGCAAGAGATTAGAAAAAATTTTAGAATTCACAGATGATGTATTTCTATAACAACAAACACTAAAAAATTGGTAAATCATCTTTAAATCACCGATAAAATCCGTTACAAACTCATGTGTGTAGTCTGTTTTATACAGAGTACAGGCAACCGCAAATATAAGTTTGTACATAACTTATATACATTGTGATGCTCGTATCTCCTGTTGGCACGGAACCCTTAGTGTAGCGTAGTGACAGTGTACGAATCCATCTCGCAGTTGGCCAGTTTTTTTTATCGTTCTTTATTTTTTTTCTTTATATCACATAGATATGCAGCCGACGCCTTCGCTCCTCGATAAGTCAACAGAACACCTCAACACAACATTTAAGAAAAAAATGCTCTTTAGAAATATTATAGAACCTCTATTCTAGATTTAAGTTTAAGGGCGGCTTAAATCAAAAAACAAATGAAATATTAATTTTACTGAACGGATACATTTTCTTCTTGACTCGGGGAAACGCATTTATGTGCCTCCGCCGGCCCTGGGTGGGGTCTAGTGGTGTGTGGGGCTTACAGTGCCGAATACCCGCAAACACCACGAGTGTCATCAGTGCCTCCTTTGATGAGGCACCCCGTAAAAACTATTGTAATAATGGGTAATTCGTTTGCTAGTCTGTCCCATAAGGGACCGACGCCTCTTCCACAGCAGTGGTGCCCCGCACCATAACCAAACAAACTTTGGGACAGACAGACACACAGGACAAAAATATTTGATTGTTTGTTTGCATTGAATAGGTTCCGACACTACTTAACCGAATTGATAAATTATTTTACCATTAGAATTTTCCATTATCTGTGATGGATAAAGGCTATATAATATTTTTAAAACTAGACAGGATGTAATAATGACGTGGAATACTTTACAACTATCTGTCGTAACTGACGTTGTTCTGTCACAAAAAGGTCTTTTTATATATTAGTAAAGCCTTCATTGTTTTCCATATTTTGTGTAACCTCTGTGTGACTCCGGGACGGACTGCAATTACTACTTAAATACTAAGTATTTATAAGTGTTAATTGTACAAAAAACAAAACAATTTGCTACGTAGGGAGACAAGTATCCAACGGAACTTGAATAAGGTGATAAGTAACATTAAAATGAAGTTTGACATTCTCAATTCATAACATCAGCACCACTCAAAAGCTATAGTAAGTACCAGGTTTATTTGTTAGGTAGCTCCTTTTCAATTGCCGTTAGCGTTATCTGTAACGCCTTCATCACACATTCTCCAGCTTACTCCTAAAATTAAACGTGCCTAAAAAGTTTTAAGCCCATAAATTGAAAAGTATTAAATAAGTATTCATATATCGCGTAGCGTAATTAACAAGGCTAGTAAAAAGCTTCATATCTAAATTTCGTATAAACAGAATGTACTTGTACAATAGCTTTAACTTAATAAAGCTTAAGCTCTACCCCACATTACCACCTTGTAAAATATAGAGGTGGCAACCCGACCCGCTTGAGATTGGCTCATTAATTTAACAGCGAGCAACACTTAAGCCAGTTTCGCCAACATTTGCTCAAATGAAGTGCTGCCAACATAATAAAGGTAAATCTACACGGTTGTTCTATTTTGAGATTCAAAGTTTCCAGAAATGTAATTCTATTCTTTTCTTCTATTTGTTTTAAATTTCGACTTCATTGAGGATTCATAATAAAGACATATGTATATTTTAACATATTATTTTATGAAATAGGCAAATAACTTTCTTAACAAAAGATAATGCATTGATATTGAGAGTCTAAAGAGATATTTTTGACTAGATATAGAAAATTCAATTAAAATATTTTTATAAAACTCTCATGCAGAAAACTGTTAATGACATTGCGAACTAGTAAACCATACCAAAAATACCAGTGCTATTTTCTAAAAGGACAAAAAGGTGTCTTTACTTTATAAAATCCTGGTAATGTTATAAATGCGAAAGTTTGTACTATGATTCTCTCTGCCTACCCCATTACGAACTGGCGTGAAGGTTTTTTATTGATGAAACTTCGTATGTATGTTTATTTTTTTTCTTACAATTTTTTTTTTGTGATGATTTGTTAATGATGTAGATGATGGCGTCCTCTTTTCCTTTTCATCAAAATTAGAGACTATTTTGTGTATGTATGTTAAAAACCTACAAATTAGTGTTACTCCTCCTATTTTTTTTTGTATTTAATTATAATATTGCTACTTTTCCTACTATAATTGCCCATTGAGAAGGCTAGTAGTAGTACTAATTTCACTGCTGTACTTGCAAATTAAGTAGTTGTAGTAATAGTTCTACTTTTACTACTATGATTGCCAATTAAAAAGTTGTAATAATAATAATACTTGTGCCAATATTGGTGCTAATTAAAAAGGTACAGTAATAATCCACTCTTACTACTCTAATTTCCCAATAAAAATATGTAGTAATAGTACTACTTTACTGCTATAATTGCCAACAAAAAATTTGTTGTAATTCTTTACTTTTTTACTAATATAATTGCCGGCGAAAAAGGTGTTGTAATAGTATATCTATTATGTACACTACAGTTAATTGGCAATAAATACTTTAACAGAACTTCACGTCGCGATTACTAAGAATGTGGGTGTTCCCATTCACAAATACGCCATAATACGTTATGTTAAGGAAGGTTTTAGGGTAGCACACTTCGGGGCTATTTCATAAGTAAATCAGTATTAAACACGTTGGTCTAGGGAGGTTGGTTTGTTGCTCAATTCAGGTGCACAAATTGTTTAGAACCAACAATCCGCCCCGACTACGCGTTGATATTTTACAAAATATGGCTGAAATTATAAATTATAATCGCACCTTAGGTTACATTACTAAAGTTTTTATTCTGATCTCGAGCGTTTTGGAAAATAATAAAAGTAAACAGTAGTTACGGACCACGCTACATGCAAACATATAAACAAGCACACAATCAATAATAATTTAGTTTAGATTGCGTAATAAGAGACCGGGCATTAGGTATATCTTTCTCTCTCTAGATGCTGATTGCCGAAGTGTAATAAATGTTCCTAATATTTTAAAATATCAAAAATGTTCGTAAATATTCACATTAACTGTATGTGATCATACTGATAGGTAGTAACTGTTAAGTAGTACTTTTATCGAGAAAGGCTACGAGGCTTTACACCAGCACGCTACGACCGTAGTGCGAAGTTATGCGGGTGAGACCGCGAGACGCTACAGATGTATATTTTTTGTCTGTATGCTTGCTCACGCATCATGCTAAGCTTATGGGTTAAATTTAAGGCGGGCTTTACTTTCTGGTTTCAGGTGGTCCATTACGGGGATGGTGGGAAAGACGACAACGCACATGCGTATGCGGATGTTAATGAGCGTCGGTAGTAACTAAAAGGCTCCGGTTGCCCTTCTATGCTTTAAAACAGGTACATTTTTTCTAAACCTTGCTCGAGCATGCTTATTTTAAGGTTCCGCACCATTCCTGTGTCGATTGTAACCCGGTTGTGTAACAAAAGGTACCAGGGTAGCAGAAATTCATAGGATCACTCTTGTGAATCTAACAAAAGCGCGCCATATGCGTACAACATAAACGCCTGTTATTTAGCACTGGTGTCATTTTGATTCGCAACTCTCCTGGGACGGGGGTCTTTATGGCAGCCATTTATTTTTAATGACGGTTAACTATGGCGACAATTGTTAAACATACCACAATATTGTGTATTATAGCGGTAATAATGAAAAGGAGAAACGCTGGCGACTGAAATATCTGTCGCTGATAGAAAACGTGATAAAACCAAAGTTATTTAGGTCTGTCTGTGACACAGTCTGAAATCTTTTATATTAATCATAACATCTTTTATTATGTTGCACTTTTAGTAATGTATGAAATCTTATCAGATCTTTTATAGAATGACTAGCTGTAAGGACCCGGCGAGCGCTGCTACGCCAACATGTAGAATAAATTTAAGGGAAATAAAAAAGTAACAAACAAAAATATTATACAATACTTCTCCGTTGAAAGAAAAAAAGAATATATTTTCATAATAATCGATACGGTACCTTTTGAGTTCATTGATAACATACAGACAAACATTCATTTTTATATAATATATAAAAGGTATAGATACATAGATGAGCAAATGATCATTTAGAGCCATCTGGTGACTACCAACGCCCACAAAAAATCGACATAGAGGTTATTTTTACGTATTTGTTTTATTGTGACAGTTCAGTATAATATCGTGTATTTTTAATATCTTGTATTTTTGTAAATCAATTATTGTACTGTATCCCTATATATGTCATAGTCGTATTGTATAAATCGCAGCATAACATTACGGCTAGCCTTTTTAAAAAAAATAACGCCGTTTTTTTTGTGGCGGGCCAACGATAAGCCGGATAAGTCATTGCGAGACGTTCTTAAATATAGCGGTTGACGTTTAGCCTCATTGAATATCTTGATTTAGGCAGTGATACCGATCGATATAATTATGAAATTATTAATTATTATTAAGTGTTTGAGCGTAAATAAAAAACAACCACAAAGATTAAGGCGAGAGCTACGCTCCAGCTTAACCTTCGAACCTATCTGGCATAGTTCTTTATTTCTCTGTATTCTACAAGCGATGCCATTGTCATATCAAGCTACGGCGGAGTGCTAAAAATAGAAATAAAAACGTGTCAAAAAGATAGATAATTATCCACTTTATTTCAATAAAGCTTATTGAATAACTATAAGTTATACGCTGAACACTTTCTGGCGGAATTTCACTCAGCCGTATTCGATCCTGTCAATCGTTGGTCCGCCACAAAACAAAACGGGCCTGTTTTCGAATACGGCTAGCAGTAAAGACATACGACGATTCAGACAGTCCGACTGCGACATAAACACCATTAGCCATATTCATTTATATTTTATTTTTCGGGACAAAAAGTAATTTTTATATTATTCTAGTGTGCATCTAATTAATCTGTGCTACATATCATCCAAATCTTTTCTGTAGTGTTTGCATGAAAAATGCAAACGAGGTCAAAAACTACCTTATTGATTAGGTAAACCACGACGACCACGCACGAGCCGTACCACCCGCCTGTGGTGGAAGAGGGAGATGGTTCCCACCTTCATGACAGCTCCATGAGCCCTTCCAGCCCACACGATAAGGCAGTGCCTACTTTAGCTACCACGCGTGAGCTGTCCCTCTCGTAAGATAGGGGAGGCGAGGGTACCAGGCTACTCGGAACCGGGAAACGCATTTCCGCGCCTTCACTAGCCCTGAGTGGGGTCCAGTGATGTGCGGGGCTCGCGGCACATTAAAATGCCGAATACACATAAAACCAACGCGAGTGCACTCTGTGCCGTCTTTGGTGAGATGCCCCGGAACAACAAATCATCAGGGCACTTCGACGGCTAGTCAGCCCCCTAAGGGACCGACTCTGCCTAAACAGATGTGGTTGTTCCGCACTACAGGAAAACCCCATGGACTTGGGATAGTGCAATGGGGTGAGGTTCCCATCCTCGACCCCTTGCTCTGTGCACAAAATCGCCTCCTCCTGTTGCTATTTGATCCCCTCTTCTTATAAGAGGAGTACCGAGAGCGCTTCATCCTCATGCTGTTTAGCCCCCTCTTATTACAAGAGGGGTGTAAAAAGCCCCTCGGTTCAATTTTTTTCGCCTGGGTTCACGCCAGGCTACTAAGCCCCATCGCCACAAGGAGGCTAGAACCATGGTGGGGCACTGGACACTGGACACTTCCGTCACTGCTCTATGCAGTAAAAAAAAGTTTAAAAATTACCAAACATTCATCCAATTCAATCGTTCGAAACTGCTTAACCCTAATAAAGCAAATGTTAGCATAGGAGAAAGACTACAACAGATTTAGTAAATCTAATGATTATTAATGACTGTCAGTGTCAACTGATCGTAAAATAACTGCACAGAATAAATAGAATAAGTAATTACTAGTTTGTTTATTCACAATCATTAATAATGATTTGAGGAGATTAAGTTATTAAACTCGTTTGTACAGGATAATGATACATTCTTTATTTAACGTTTAAGGGGGGAAACGAGCAGCCAGAGATTTTTGATTACTAGACATGCAAATAACTGTATGATTGTGTTACCCTCATTCTCTCCTCCCCCCAAAAGGCCAAAAACTACTCACAAACGCCACGGGCGACAGTACTTTGTCATTTGAGCAACAGGTGCCTCCGCGGTCGTGCCGGCCTAACTGTGCTGCGATGCAGCATGGTACTACCTTTAACCTAACACCTATTTTTCTTAGCTGCAAACATCTGCACGACCACCGCGATCGCTGTGTTGCAGCCCTGTCGGACCGGTTGGTCGAGGCAAACTTTTGCCCACACAATACGGCGTGAAGTGTCCTCTTTCGCGGATTTTGGATTTTCTATACCATTTTTTTTTTCGGAGAGACCTACTACTAGCTGGCGGCGCCTTCCTCCAGCCTCAACAGTTCCACTGACTTTTGTGTCTTCTGGTTTAGGAAGACGATAGGCGGACAGAACCTCTCTGTTCCCGCAGATGAGATTTATATCGATAGGGCCATCCACCCCATAGGGGAAGTGAACCAGGTATCTGCATAAGCATCTAGTAATATGAAATTCTATGGAAGTCCATAGACTTCGATGTTACTGGTGTCCAATTTTTTCTCCCAAAAGAAGCCCCATAACGATACTGTATTTAATAAAAATTTTTAGTAGTTAGTACATTGATAAGCTTGAACCTGCTTTTATTTTGTTTATTAAATAAAAATATAAAATTAATTATAATATAAAATAAATATTCTGGGATAAAGAATATTCAACCCATAAATAATGAAATCGATATACCTAATTAATTATTATTTTACGTATTCCTAGCCAACTTGGCCATATAAATAAAAAAGAAACAAGCACGTACAGTGAATTCCATATTCAAATATTAATTAACCTGGCAACACTAAATATGGGTATATTTAGTGTTGCCAGGTCAATGAAAATATAGTTTTGAAACATGGCGAGGTTATTGTTGAAAATGTTAGTACGCATTTAATGGCCATAATTAAGCCGGTGCGATTATAAAGCTGTATTGTCCCGTTGGACAATTACCTACGATCCATAAATTGGGTTGCGAATATTTAATAATAATTGGCTTCCCTTTGTTTAACCGAGACCGCCCACTAGGGAGGTGGGAGGTACGGACAACGTAACTGTCTGACATTTCTGTCCCTAACACTTTTGTTCGTACAAATATTGCAATAGATTTTTGACTTAATTAATGTTGTCATTGACTACAAAAATTGTTAAATGTGTGACACTTGAAGTGAATATTTTTTTTATCGGTGTTAGACTGTTTTTGTAGGGACAAAGGTTATGGTTTTGAGTCACAACTTGCCAATGCTGGAAACCATTAGCATGAGATATCAACAGACATCCTTAGCTATGGTAAGTGCAGTAATTATTATTGCACTTGTGACAGGCGTGCGCTTCGTGCCTCCGTAGCGTCTCGTAGCTGCACTACAAGCTCAAGGCACAGAGTAAGGGTACACACGTATTACTCACTAGCTGTCCCGACAGAGGTTGTTCTGTCATAAATTGAATAATCACGGATACTTCACCAAATATGGCAAATATTCATTGATTTACAAATACATACAAACTATAAATTCTGATGTCGGCCTGGCAAATGTTATATGTTAAAATGACAACAAAATCATTTTATTACAAAACGTGTGTAGGGACAGGTAATTGTCAATATTTCCGGCAGCTGTGATATTATTTAATTTTTTTCAAACCTTTTACTCATTATCGGAATTTTCGTAATAATCAGTAGCCTGGGGTGAACCCAGGCCCAATTGAACCGAGGGGGATCTTTACACCCCTCTTATAAGAAGAGGGGACCTAAGAGCAATTGGAAGTGGCGCATTTGCGCACGGGGCAAGGGGCGAGGATGGGAACCTCACCCCATTGCACTGTCCCAAGGTCGGTGGGGTTGTGCTGGGCAACCCCAACTGTGGAGTTTGAGTTTGGACCGACTAGCCCCTAACCGAGGTGCCCTGATGATTGTTGTTCTGGGGCACCTCTGGCACCCGCGGCGGCACTGGTGGCACCCGCGGTGGTTTTTGTAGGTAATCGGCATTATCATGTGCCGCGAGTCTCACATACCACTGGACACCACCCAGGGCCGGTGAAGGGGCGTAAATACGTTTCCCCGCGTCAAAAAAAAAGAAAGGATTGTACTGATAAAGTTTTTTTCAAATTGATCTCGTAGTCTCAGAGCCTATTCAAAGAAAACAAATAAACAACCTAATGTTTCCTCTTTATAATATATGTACAGATAATATATGTGCGCCAGGGCACCGTTACATTGTGGTACTTTTTAGTTTTCACTTCTTTACCAGTCCGTGTAATTGCCATTGCAAAAATTTTCAACTCTGTCCTGTAAAAGTAAATAAAGCTTTCTTAGCGCTTTTCGCTTGATTTGTTTTTTCATACAGGTGTTAGTACCGAGAGACCCGTAATGTACTTGTAAATGCATGGTTCTCTTGTGAAAGCGGTATCTTTATCTTTTCGGTAATTTTACGAAAGTGTGAGTGCTGAAATTTAGTTGTCGGTTCTACCGTGTTGTGCGATCTACCGATATATGAGGATGAATTTATAATGATGACAATAACAAACGAAATGATAACATGGAATAAATACATTTGAACAAAAATACAATAATAGAAAAATAAAAATATAAAAGACTTATCTCTCGTATCTCTTATTATTAAAACGCTTATAGATCTTATCAATTATTTCAGTGAGCACTCATTTCATTCAGCACATGAGAGTTGGCTGAATGCGCCAATCTATTTACCCCTAAATAATAAAAAAAAAAACAATTTTTTTGTATATGGTACCGGTGTGTACAGCTTTAAGCCGGTTAAATCCGGTTATGAACGCGCGGTAATGACGTTGTCATTTGAGCGGAGAATTATAATTGGGCCGATAACCGGCAGGGTATAATGGACAAGTTAATTTAAGCCCCGGCTAAACTGATCAGTTTATGACAATCTGTGATTTATTACGCAAATTGCGTGCGGTGCCGTGACGTCATCGGTGTAGTAAAAACGCGTGATTTACCGGTGTTTTGCTAACAAGATGGCGGTTTTTGCGGTCATATAGCGTTAGTTTCGTAACTAGATGACATTATTGACAGTTTTTAGGAAGTACAGTAAGTAGTAGGGGCTGATTTTGGGCACAGATTGTTATACATAAAAAGCACTGCTAGTTAGCCATCTTATACAATAAAATGGCCCGTTGGAGGGGAAGGAGGACATCGCATTTGCATCGCATAACTATTATGCGGATGTTCAAGTGTTCGTCGGTAGTTATCAAAAGGGCAGCCGCTAGTTTTTCCCCGTATATAGTTGACGGTCGGCTGGACGTATTCCTCGACATACAAAAAGCATTCGACTCCGTATGGCATAACGGGTTTATATACAAATTAATCCAAAGCAATATGCCTAAACCTCTCATAAAAGTGATTGCGTCATTTTTCTCATACAGGACATTCCAGGTGAGAGTGGACGGGGTCTTGTCCGAGAGGAAATGTATTCGTGCAGGTGTACCACAAGAGAGCTGTCTCTCGCCAGCCCTCTACAACTTTTACGCCGGGGACGTGCCTGTTTCCCCCGGAGTGACCGCCGCGCTCTACGCGGACGACACCGCCTTCCTGGCCGCGTCTCTTAACGCGAGGTACGCGCCCAAAAAACTA
>JAFELO010000539.1:53866-89191 GCA_017140195.1 Eumaeus atala | reverse complement strand
TAGAGTGTAATGCCATCTTATGTATAGAACAAGAAGATTTTCGCCGAAATCAAACAATAAATATGGCTGTATACGGTTTTTTGTCAAAGGTCATGCTTAATGTAGCTTATGACTACGTAGATCATAAGGTATTGCTAAAAAACTTAAGGCTTACGGCGTTAGAGGCAATGTATATAATTTAATGGAATCATATATATCAAATAGATTAAATATAGAACTATTAGCCGTTTAAATAATAAAACACATACAGAAGAAATGTTTTTGTCTAAAGCACGCTCTTTAAATTATGATGTGCCACGGAGCAGTGTTTTAGGACCTTTTCTATTTTTAATATATATAAATGACTCACCTAGGTGTATAGACAAACCAATGACTCTATTTGCTGATGACATGGTAACAATCGCTTTTAAGGACATTATAAATTATGAATATGACTTTAATAGAACATTGACATCTACAATTACATGGCTTGACAATAATAATCTTAGAATTAATTTGTACAAAACAAAAAGTATGCACTTTAATCAAAATACAATATCATAATAATAAATTAGAGAATGTGGAAGCGACAATTTTTTATGGTTAATCATTGACTACAAAATAAATTGGAAGTTACATGTTAAAGGACTATCTAAAAAAAATAGTATAATGCGCTCGGGATGAGATCGGTGCGAAAAATATGTGGCGTGAAATTCCCCGACCACGTAAGGAATAACGACATGATTTGAGAGAGCTCTGGCATATCTGGTTGAAGTAGATGAAATCAACATTACATCTTCAGGTTATTAGGATAGACCTAATAGTCATTTCTAGAGTCTGTTCTGGTTGCTTCATCAGCAGTAACATTGGAGTCTACTCCCAGCGATGTACACTTCTATTTTAAGACATAATGATACAATTATTACTTGAACACGTTTAATTGGATATAGAGAAATAAAAGCTACTTTTATCATTAAATTCGGAGCGGCTAATGACAATTTCCCGTAGCACAATAAATAAAGCCACGCCGAACGGTTATAAGCGAAACTCAGTCGCTTCACGCATAGCTTGTGTGACATTAAGCCATTCGCCGATTTCCCGCCAATTAGTCCGCGTTGCTGGGCAACGCTCAACTGTCATGGCGGATTATAACTGAAACAAATTCGAGTATGAAATTGTACTATCTTTAATGTATTATTAGATGTTCCTGCGTTAAGTTTATTGTTTTGCGGTGAAAATATTTCTTATTTTGTAGGTCGAAAGCTTGGTTGATGTTTTGTAGCTATCAACCATACACAGCCGCAATTAAATCTCATTAATTTATATTCATTGGAACCTTTTACTAAGGCCAATATATTAGAGCCTTCTCAGCTAGATCCATAGGGAATACCGGAGCTCCTCGGTACTGGTTACAGAGACGGAGAATCGCGTAGTTACAGTTGATTCAAGTCGGACTGCCACCGGCCTGAGACCCAGGAGGGCTTCCACGCGTAAAAAGACATTAGCTGCATTAAACGAAGGCCCGTGTGGCTCCCCACCATGGTTCAAGCCTTGTCCCTCTTATAAAAAGAGGGGACAAAAGAGAAAAGTGGCGGCGCTTTTGTGCACGGGGCAAGGGGCGAGGATGGGAACCTCACCCCATTGCACTCCCAAAGTTGGTGGGGTTGTCCTGTGGTGCGGGAGCACCCCATCTGTGGAGGTGGCGTCGGTCCCTTCGGGGGCTGACTTGCCGTCGAGGTTCCCTGATGATTTGCTGTTCCGGGGCACCTCATCAAATGCGGCACTGGTGGCAATCGCCGTGTTTTTTGTGGGTATTCGGCACTATATAATGTGCTGCGAGCCCCATACACCACTGGACCCCACCCAGGGCCAGTGAAGGCGCCTAAATGCGTTTCGCCGCGTCAACAGGCCCGTATGGCTCCATACAAAAGCGCTCGCGTAGTGTCCACACAACGCTTTTGATCTAGAATCAATCAGCAAAGACCATTAAATACACATTGTTGTATGTTAATGATATTCATGCAAATACATTGCCCTGTCCATATTTACATTTTATTTTGATTACTTTTAACTCAAAGTATATCTAAACCACAAGTCATTTAAATGATGTAGGCATGTTAGGTTGCCAAATCGAGTTAAGCCGGCGCATATGTAAATTGTGGCTTAAAATATAACATGGTGAATATATTCGATATAAACCAAAACACGGCTTATAATGACGATAGATTTGTTTTATCTCTACAATAATCGACTTATAAGACACAGAGTAGGATTTAAATTTCATCTTAATTTAAATGCGATTTTCTGCCAATACTTAAATGTTCGTACTTTTAAACGAACTTTATAATGTTATATTGTATGAGTTGGATATGAACACATGAATAAATAATTCAAAAAACACCATGATCGATTTTGATATCACGTTATTTGAATTCTCCCGAAGTGGATTGAAACAGTTTTGTTAATAGTTTAATCTGCAACAGTGATCGCGGCGAACACAACATGAAAATTTCAGTGCGGGCAACCCAGTTTGTGTATTTTAAAATGCCGTGAGTATTCGGGGATGTTCGATTTTTAAATATGCAGTTCGTTCTCTTTTCAAATTTGTAACCCTTCCATTATTTACATTTAAATGAACCGGAGCTTACACATTTTAATAAACGTTACATTCCAAGATGCAATACCACAAGAATAATTGCGGAGTGTTCGCTTTTCAAAAATGGTGTAAGTACTTTTGTTCATGCAAAAAGCTGATGAATACAGCCAAATAAGTCATAAAGAAATCGATTTAAAAACAAACAAACATGAGCGTATATAACTAGTATGTTTTTAATTCGCCGCATGTGATAGCTCCCACATACATTTGCCGTCGAACGAACGAAGGATTAGAACCTTAGTAAGAGCGGTTTGCAAGCGATATACAGTGTGTTGCGGATTGGACAGAAATAAAAACACGATTGGAACGCTTTTAGAAGCGATTCGTTTGTAGAACGCTATTTCAGATCGGCCAGATTAAATGATTGTATCGGAGACTTGTTTGAGGATTTTTGAGTGTTTTAATTGGATTCTCGGCGTGCTTTTATTAACATCGGAAGCAGAAAAGTTTTCTATACACCTGAAAATATTGTTCTTGTCTGAGAATCTTAGAATTTACAATACACATTACACAGTAAACAGTTGTACTCAAGAAAAATGTTACTTTGTTCTTATAAACAACATTTTTATAGTATTTAATTCTTTAAAGCGTGCTAGATTGTTCGCATCAGTTAGTAATCATTAAAATCGTAATGTTGAATTATGAATCAACCTACCACCATAAATAAAAACCTACCTACTGTTTAGATATTCCATCACTGCTAAATTTCAAACTTCTTGAATCTCCCGCTGACTCAAATAAAACGCAAAAAAAGATTAATTTGAAAAAAGAAAGGAGGAAATTTTAAAAAGAGATTTTACAAAATTATCGCTGAAACATTGGCAAATAGCTAGTATTTTATAATCAAGAAAACAGTAAAAATAAAAACATCACCCCATATACTGGGGTCCCATTTAAATTGATATAAATTAATCCTTCAGCAATGCGCCCCACAAGAAAGAAATCCCATTACGTCCAGATTCGATTAACGTTTTAGCAGCCCACCCCAGCCGTCTTACTGCTTACTGCTTACTGCCCGCCGACAGAATGTTGCTTCTCTGCTTATTGTTACTGCTCCATGCAGCTGCTTAGTGCTTATAATATACCATGAACACCATCATCATTATGATCATGAAATTTTCTTTATTTTATTAACACGCCTTAGTCGAGCTGTAGCTAGCTAAGTAACCATGCAATGAAATCTATGAGTCTGAATTACACGCAATTCCCATTGCTGTATCATCATGAAACTTGGCCATTACATGATTAGACGATATGTTACTATTGTACTATCGAGCTGCTGGTCTGATAATGGAATTGAAAGGCTGATGGAACCTTGGACCGCCTACTAGCAAACATAAAGCGTGTTTTTAGTTTTTGAAACGATTAATAATAATTAAAATGAATATGATTTTTGGATAGAAGATTCCTTGTTATTCAGAAGATATCATTTAACCTTTCACGCCATCATGTCACACTCGTTGTAACTGACCATAGAGATTTTAATCTCTATGACAGTGACGGATTATTTCTAGTAGAGACAAATTTTTAAGCAAGAATTTGAAACACTACTTTCGAAATTGACGTGAAAATTTCAACTGTCTAGCTAGCATGTTTCGCCATAGACTGGAGACAGAGTGATAGCTGGATAGTGGAGTTTTAGTAATAGGGACCCGTTTTTTCTTTTTTGCGTAAGAACCCTACACAACGCTATCTCGCAAACAAAAACACAACGTCTATGAAAAAAAACATCGAGTCTCACACTCGGTTATTTGCTCTCTTTCCTAAACAAAAATTTAATAAATCGATGTCGAATTAAGGTACAACCAAATAATTGGGTGTCACTTTCTTGGTTTTTAATATCTTCGGATAGTATATTTATGGATAGATTTATGTTAACTTAGAATGTACGTTATTAATGGAAAAATAAATTTATTTTGGTTTACCGTTTATTCTGTTAGCCATGCTAATGGCCAGTGGTAAAAACTAATTATTTGAAAAATAACATTAGAGGTTATGAAATAACATTAGAGGTTATGAAATTATAGCTGGTTACGATACGGTATTAGCTCGAAGTTGTGAATTAACATTTGTTTTCTTTTTAACTCAACTCTTATATGAAAAAGCAGGTCGATATTTTTGGCTTATAAGTATAAGTAAGTAATATTTGTACACGTAATTTCTTTTTTTTACTGGATTTTTATCTTTTCAGTTTTGGAAAAAATCAGAATGTTATTGAGTTTTTATGCAAGGTAAATTTAGTTCTGCTGCAAATTTCGACTATTGGGCACTTTAAGAGGAAGGTTCTAAAAGCTGGACCCTCGATATAGATGCATCTTTACAAATCTCAGATTTAATAGTACTATTATAAATGTGATATTAATACATGAGTAGCCTGGCTGCCCCGTCGCCCGTCGCGCAGACCCTATTATGTCGCCCGACAGATACCGCTCCCCGGGGCATATTATTTTATTTAGTTGATTTATCACCGATGGGACAGAGGTGCTATGTTTTGGCGTTTTGTTATAATGGCGTGCACGCAATTTATAATAATGGCGACTAATTATGTTTTGTGTTGTTCACGAAATTGGTACTTTTACATTGAATGTAATTGACGGATTGTATGCTGTATAGTTCCAATTTAAAAAAAGATGTATATAAATTGATGTCTTAAGTTTAGGCGGATGCTACCTATTACAATAAAACTACTTTTACGGATTCTATCGCGGTTTATTTAATTATTTAACTAAGCCGACGTTTCAGAAGCTTTACATTGCGTTAATCGGAACAACTAAAATTATAATAATTTGGGTACTTTTAAAAACTCATGACATCAGGACATCTATCGTCTCAGTCTACCCGTTACCATGATTGCTGTAAAGCTTCTGAAACGTCGGGCTAGTTAAATAGTTAAACAAACCGCGATAGGATCCGTAAAAGTAGTTTTATTGTAATGTAGATGAATATGTTACATTTAGGGTTTCGTACTTTACAGAAGGAAAAACGAAAACTTTATAGGATCATGTATATAGGATGACATTGATGCCCAACGCCGAGGTCTGCAATCTCTCTCGGTCTAAAAAAATATTCTTAAAAGTCAACGCAATCAAAGGACACAGCCGTTTATCTATTTTTATAAGAAAAAGGAAAAGAAATTTTACTTTACAATAATGTAAAACAATGAAGAGAACAATAAAGAAACGCCTCTGTGGGGTAACTGTGCGGGTGTCGCCTGTTATGACCGTTAGCCGCGTGGGGCTCTGGGTTCGATCCCTAGATCGGGCAACTAATACTAAATGTTTCTCAGATTATTCTGAGCATGCATTACACTGTCCGGGATTTGGAATGTTCCCGAAGTGGACATAGGTTTGTCACCTATGACATTATAGGCCTCAGTACCTTGGCTAATCGTTGTGGATGTACTAGCACACCTCTGCCTACCTCTTCGGGGATAATAGGGGTGAAGGTACTTTTTTTTATATGGTAATCCTTGTCGGACCATCAAATACGCTATCTTTTACCTGCGGATTGCAGAGTAGACGTCATGTAGAAGGTAATTTTGTTTTGATTGGGCCCACATTTCATTGACTACATGAGACAAAAGAGGAGAGGGTTCGTGATATTTAGCGAAGAGGATATCGACAGGTGGAGATGTACTTACTAACAGGGACCCAGAAACCCCTTGATAACTGTTACACTTTCGTGTGTGTTCTACATTTAACCTGTTACAGAAATATTCCTATAATACTTGCGTTTCGTGCGGTTTGTGAGTTCCCCCGTGGGCCACCGCATGGGGGAAGGAGGGCATCGTACCGCTTTAAACTGTTTCTGGTTATTTAATTATATTTCAACAGTTGCAAAGGTAATTTGCAGTCGCAGTTTCCTTCAGAGAGGAAGAGGAGTAATTTTATGCCGATCTATTGAAGTATTTTTAAGCCGAATATGAATTAATTATTTGGCACAGAATAATAACTATATAGCTAATTATAGTAGGTATGTAACTACTAAATGTGTATACGTACTATAGAAATGAAAAGTTATGTTCAGAATGTAGATGTGCCGTAGATGGAAATATAGAAGCAGGAGATCGGCCGTATTGGCGGTCATTAAAAGAAGTCTATGTCCAGCAGTTGACTGATATGATAATGATTATTATTATTATTATTATTATTATTACGATGATGATGATCATGATTATAATGATGACGATGATATAAAGAGCTATCGCTTATTTGTGAAGGCGAATCGATTGTCGGAGTTTATCTGTCCGCCCAGAGATTCTAACATGGCTTTAGAATTCCTTTGGCTTAAATTTCAGAATTGTTAACATGTGACTCGATTCTACCCCCTAACATTAACCCTGGCATAAAACGTTTCATCAATTTAAACAGTATCGCATTCGTATAATTTCAATAATTGAAACATTTGCTAACAATTAATTTAAATATGAAAGGGCTCATTGGCGCGTATCTAATTGTCATTATTCGAATTTCGAATAAAGACGTCAAAACCGCGACATCAGCGCCAAAATTTAAATTCGAAGCCATTAACATATAATCGTTTATTTAAATTTTACACGCAGTTGATTCCGAATAGTAAATATGGCGACGGACATTAAATTATAAAATTATCCCCGTTTGTCTTGTTCCAACACAAAGGATCACCAGAGCTCAGTATAGAATTTACACGCTATTTAACAATTATAATCCAACACGATTGTGACTAGGCCACCTGACATTGTACTTATTTGCATATGTAATCGATTTAATGTATCGAAACGTATTTAAATAATATGCAATCGCCTTGTGCACTAGAACCATAGAGCAAATACAGGCTCGGTGATTGTAACCATCAACTATAAATCATTTTAATCTATTTTAGGTATATCAATAAGTGCTAATAATATAAAAATCTGTTGGATGGGGACATCAACACATTTTTTGCAGTTTCACATTAAATAGTGACTGAAAAAACTTTATTTCAAGTGTCTATAGATATTGATTAACTTATTGAGAGTTGTGCAAAGCTGCGTTGCAGCCGAATTGGGCCGGCGGATTCGGAGAAGTATCACTCGCTCATATGAAGTGAGAGAAAGAAAAAGCCATATAAGTAAATTACCCACATACAATAACAACATGATATATATCACTCATTCAAATTAAACTATATGTAAGTAAATATTAAATATTGATTTAGAGATTTCTGTTTACTTTCCTCTTACCAATAAAATTATTTTTACCTATTCAATATACTTATTATATTTAAGTTTTAGGAAGAGGTATTGCCATGCTGCATAGGAGGAAGTAGTGCCATGCACGGTACAGGACACTACGTCCTCCTATGCAACGGAATTGGGCCGGCACGACCGGGGAAGTACCTCTCGTTCACTTGATACCGGCGTAAAGTTACAGCGCCGCTGTCGCGTATCGTACGGCTTGTTATGTTAGTCATCAATGGCCGTCGTTAGTCATCAAAAGGCTCCGATTTCTCGTTTGCCACCTTATGCTATATAAAAACTTGGACTAAGTTGGAGATTACGTTTTTAATTAAAAGTTCAAAAATCTGTGAATATAGACAGACAAGGAAAGCCATATGCAGGTCTGTCATAGTTAAAGAAGGAAAGGAATTTTACAACGTCTAGGACACGTTTTAGGCTGGCTGCGCTACTCTATCTATGTTATCTTCATTCACAAACTTGCTAAGATGAAAAGTGTAGAGACTAGGGGATATTTACACCATCTAATTAATACCTTATCTATGCTTTTAAGCCAACATGTACAGGTGCTTTTCTACATTGTCTTAAGTTGTTTTCATAAGTTTCTAAACATTATGTACCGATGGTACCTAAGATATACATTTAAAATATACATTTTTTTTAAATATACATTTTTTTTTCACGAGAAAATAAAAATATCATAGGACGCTATGATATTTTTATTTTCTCTTGAAAACAAAAAACCGCCCACTTTTATAAACATATTAATGATTGTGGCCAAACAATAAATCCAAAATAAAATACCGCAAAAATTCCCGCGCTACAAGACGTCTAATGAGGAAAAAATGTCATCGGACGCTTCGTCATCCCTCGCAATTAGCTGATCAATCATATTTGAACGCCTCAAAAACCAAGAGGGCAAATAACGTTTAAAATCATTGCAACCGAATATGAACCTTATCTTTTAAATATGGAACTAGCATAGACAAAAAAATTGTGTATCTGTTTTATTAAAATATGTATTTCGCGCCTAATCTTCCTGCCTCGCCGCCTCTGGGGACTTTATTAGTGCTAGCGACCCACCCATTATACATTTTTAAGCGTATCCATATAAATTAACGTCAATATCACCCCAGCGTAATATCAATCTCGCTCGTGTAGTTGTTCGCGGATTACGTTACAAATAATATCATTTTGTACGGTGATTCGTTCTGAATGGTGCTACAATATAGTCTATGGTCTTGATACTTTTGTTTTTTTTTTTGTGGTTAACTATGAAAATAAAACAATTTGGTTTATGTCATTATAATTTTTTGTTTAGGTGCGTACAACGTATGACTGTATTATTCTTTCCTTTTTAATAGTGTTAATTCGTAAAATGTTCTTTAAATTCCTCAAGCACTTACTATTCCTTGACTCAGAACCTTCATACACGATTAAATTATTTTAATTTCCATTCCCTAATTTTGATTCATGCATTATAATTATTGCACATAGCCTACATTAAAAAAATATATCAATCCAATATCAACAGGGCGCGATCCGACTTTTTGGCGGGTAACGAAGTGCTCCCCCAAACTGGGGTTGCCAGTTTACTGTTTCTTTATTCCATTATGTTTTAAAGAGAAATGTCAAAGTTATCAGGCTATTGCAGTGCGAACCGTTCAAATGGGTTGTGGGGGAGAACAATGGCATTAATAATCTTAAATTACGAACCAATTAAATATTGAAAAATATTTTTTACCGAACATATTTTTATAGCCTAGGCAAACGAGGAAAGAACTCTATGACTACTACCGACTTTTGCAGATGGGTTGCCCTTCTCCGATCTGATGGGCTACCAGCTAGTAACAGACCGCACGAAACGCGACACCGAAGTTGTGATTTACGACGTTATCATGTGAGCGAGAGGTACCTCTCCAGTCGTGTTGGCCCAATTCCGTTACAAGGCGGCTTGGCACTACCTTTTAACTAGAGTACGTTTGAATGTCTTTTTATGTAAGTATAATCATCAGCCTTTATAATTTTATTGTTTAACATGAGCCCTTCCTAATAAACACCTGGGACTACGAGTCTATTTTTCGCCCTTCTACAGCCAAGAAGTTTAAAAATAGCTACTACATATTGCCCGACCAGCCAGTTGGTTACGTGGCGGTTAGTCCGCGTGTTACGGCAGAGATTGCGGGTTCGAATCCCGTGTAGGTCTTGGATGTTAATATGTGTGTTATATGTATTTATATTATGAAAATCTTAAATATATAAAATTTCTTAAATTTATAACAATATTAAATATATTTCCCTTGTCTAGTACCTGTGACACAAGTCCTTACGGTATACGTACCGTATGTGCTACGGCACAGGGCTAGGCTAACGTCCCCACCATGGTTCAAGCCTTGTCGTGGCGGTGGGGCTTAGTGGCCTGGGGTGAACCCAGGCGAAGCCAATTGAATCTTTAAGCCCCCTCTTCTTATAAGGGGGATCCTTGCACCCGTCTTATAAGAAGAGGAGGCTTAAATATCAGGAAGTGGAATCGTTCTCGGTACCCCTCTTATAAAAAGAGGGGACCTGAGAGCAATAGGAGGTGACGCTTTTGCGCACGAGGCAATGGGTGAGGATGGGAACCTCACCCCATTGCACTGTCCCAGCGTCGGTGGGTTTGTCCTGTAGTGCTGGGCAACTCCATCTGTGGAGGTGGATTTGGTCCCTTAAGGGGCTGACTAGCCGTCGAGGTGCCATGATGATTGTTGTTCCGGGGCACCTCACCACGGGCGGCATTGATGTCACTCGCGATGGTTTTTGTGGGGATTCGGCACTATAATGTGCCGCGAGTCCCACACACCACTGGACCCCGAAGGACACTGTGAAGGCGCGTAAATACATTTCCCGCGTCAACAAAAAAAAGGCCACAGATATTATTATTATTAATAATTATATGTAATATACGTATGGTTAATATGAAAACGAGCGGAGCAGATGCATCAAATCTTGAATAGGTTTTTAGGAATTTTGTTAGATACAGATATAGACATAACATGTGACCATCATATAGTCCATGTGTCTTAAAAGAAAATTTTAAAAGTTTTGTATTTTTTTAAACGATGCGACGTGCCGGCGTAGCCGTGCGTGAAAGGCTTATTAAAAAAAAGGTAAGTCATTTGTTAAGACGTCACATTGTTAAATTTTTTTTTTTTGGGAAGACGATCTCCGTGCAGTAGCCGGTCTGGGATGGTTGCGAGTAGCAGGATATCGATCGTCTTGTCGTTCATTGAAGGAGGCCTATGTCCAGCAGTGGACCGATAAGGGCTGATAATGATGTTGATGATAGAAAAATTTATATTCAACTAGCTGTGTCTCGCGGTTTCACGCGTAATCTACTTCAAGGTAACCATTACTTTTTTGATAATGAAAATTAGTTTGTATGTTCACAATCGGTGCAAAAATGCATAATTTCATCGAAATCCACTCAGTCATTTTTTGCGAGACAGAATTATAAACTTACATTAAAATCTCTCATCTACAATATTACTAAGATTTACAATCGCATAACAAAGAGAAATAAATTTTGAATCAAAATCACGTCTTAAAATTTTAACTTTTAAGTACGGGGGCCCACTTCAAACATAAATGTAATACTTGCATAGGCGACCCCATCCTATTATGTAAAAAGATTCACAGCCTCATATCCCTCCAAAACGTTATCAGATCCACTCGTTGCGACCACAAACATAATTTTCTTTGCAAACACAAAAATCGCTTGGGGGTCCCCTAACAGCGGGCATATAATCAAATAAACAGAGAGCTTATCTATCGATATCTGTCGACGCCATCTCCAAATTATGATTTGATATCTAATACTATTCAACACCCCATCTATATCATATTCCTGTAATTTATAAACACACTGTCTAAGAAAATGTTTTTTTTTTTTTTTTTTTTTAAGAATTATCAATGATGAACAACACCAGATACCGGCGTGAAGTTAAGGCGAAGTTGTTGTTTTCTGGATAACCATGTGAATGATCAAATGGAAGGATTAGTATCGGGAAGAGAATCAAAGTTTCGTCAACAATAATTTCTTGAAAAACGGATCTAGCTTCCCGCCCTTGCATATCTAGGACCAATTTATACACTAAAATATTTCTGAGGAATCGTTAAAAATTCCGTAGATTTTAAGAAAATCAACCACAAACGTACAGACAGCTTTTGAGAACTTTTTATCTTATAAGGTGTTTCGAGATCGTGATTCGTTATGATAAAACGTTTTGCCCTACCTTGTCTTGAAAAATGAAAGATATTACTTTATCTTAAATAAAATAAAACGCAATGAATTTCCCATTAACTTACACTAATTACAATTAGGACGCTTTACAAAACATTCCCACTGAATACAATGTTATAATAGAATCCCCTTTGGCATTATACCGTGAAATCGTTCGCCTATTAGATTAAAACGTTACTTTGACACGTGTCGCGCATGCGTCGTCTCACTCTCTATGACAGCTAAACAAACATGGCCACCGATTGCGGAATCAAATCGTTATTAATATTATATCAGCAAACACATTCTTCCCGAGCACTGCGCAAATATAATTTTTGTAATTACTTACGTTTCTTCCCCTATTATTTTATAGACTTTAGACGAAACCGCTTTCAATTATGATTGAAATGTAATTTCGTGTGTAAACATTTATATGTACTTAGTAAGACATTTTGTTGTGGTTTTGTAGGGTACTTCTATTTCTTTTCGTCACTACGCAAATGTGTCCTATTTTATCGAATAAATATTTAACTAGTACAAAAAGACAAATAATGATTCGGGCCTAATACTTACAATACTTAAAACAGGCTGTCAGATTTGATTTTATTTCCCTTCTAAACCCCCAAGCGGTCGGAAGTTAAATAAAACTCCAAATCCGTCGATAATAATTTAACTATCACTACCGAATAAAATCTACATAATAATATATAATTGCTACAATTTTTTTTTTTTGGAGAGGCGTAATACTGATTGGCGGCGCTAGTCCAGCCTCTACAGTTCGACTGACTACGAAGACTTTTTGTCTTCTGGTTATAGGTAGACGATAGGGGGATAGACCCCCTCTTTTCCCGCAGAATTTCTACAATGTACCGCCGAGCATGACCGAAAACACGTCTCTATCACACGGTACCCGAGTGAAGTAATGGCAATTGATACGGATTGTGGCAACTCGGCTGTTACTGTTGGAGCGTCTGACGGAGTTAGTTGTTACCAGGATATACAAACCACAATATACATTACTGCGCAAATCTCCAAAGCCGAAAAAAAATTACAATGGTGGACAAATTACTAACGTAATAAGGAGAAATAAAATCCAACCATAAAATCTAACTGTGGAATAGCTTCCACATTCAAATTCAAAATTCAAATTGAGAACATATCCAGAATAGTATTACTAGATCAACATCCTGAAAGTCTGAAATCCGTATCACACGCGGTATTTACTCGCGCTAGTGTGCTATTAATTTACATACTAATTTATCTAGTAATTAAGTACGCCGCAAATTGCTATCTCAGCCCTTCATAATCCTTTCGCTCTGTTGCTTACATCACGTTTAACGTTAATATTATAGTAGACATACCCTTAAACATTGGGGTTTTCACTTAGACTGTCAAACAACCCAATTTCCAAGCAGTTGACTCCGTTCAATAGTGTCCATAGAAATGAAACTTAGCCTTATTTAATCTGCCTAATCGTTTGCCCGCGACCAAATAAAATGGACCAGTATTTGAAAATGGCTAGCCGAATTTAAATACGGCGATTTAGACAATCCGACTGCGACACATCCACAATTTCCAACGGTCAGGGTGGGCTGGTGTTGACACGTCGCCGACAGACACGGATTAAGGTTATCTGCATCACAAAGCTGCCCTGCGATGAGATTGCGGATCGTCGCTCGCCTTGCCTCTCCACGTCTTATGTAAAGCACCTACACAGCAAACATTGTGAACTATTTTCAACCTTTAAAATGCGTTTGTTAAAATGTAGAGCTATAAATTATTATAAAAGGGTTACTTGGGTTCTATTAATTTCGGAAACCGCTGGTCCGATTTGCAAAATTCTTTCGGTGTCGGATAGCCTATTTACCGAGGTAGGCTAAAAGTTATATACCACCACGCTGCGGCTAAGAGGAGCGGAGTACGTGGGTTACGAAGGTATGAGAAAAATATGGATGTGAAACGGGAAGCAAGCAATCGAGCGTTACGCTTTACCATACTTAGGTACTTGGCTTACGTTTAATGGATACTTCAGAATGATGATCATAACCCAGGGCTTTTCGGCCAATGAAATGTTCAATTGAGGCGTTTTGGTGTGATTTGTAAGAGGCGTAAATTCTATTGGAAGCGACTTAAGAAGTTAAATATCTCACAGCATGGTGGATTGTTTACCATTTTCTCTCACTGACAATTGGAAAAGTTTGGCCAGTGCCCCAGCAATGAGGTGTAAGAGGGGCTACGTCTCGTGCCTGCGTTTCTCTTTTAGTGGCGTGGGGAAAACAGTTTGCACTCCGTCACTGGTCAGGGACTCCCCGACGCAGAGGTCCAGGTGTGTGCGGAGGAAGCAGCACACAGTAGTGCCGAATACTCGTTAAAGCCGTCCTAAGCCATCTACGCTGCTTTTGATTAAGCGCCCGGAAACTGTAAATCAACATAATTTGTTTCCTGGATTAAACCAGCTGAACCAACTTCAGGATAGTGCGACGAGGTGAGCTTCCCATCCTCGGCTATATTAACCGGCTCCTGCGGTTAACCTTCTACAGTTACGAGTGGTAATAAACCAGCCTCCATCGGTGTCTGGATTCACCTTAAGCCAGGATCGACACGACAATGCTTGTACCTCGATGGTGGAACGTATGACCTGGTGATGATTATAACAAAGTTGTCTTATTTTCCGCTCTCTTGAAACATCGAGACCAATCTCCACTTAACCCCCATTGAAGCCTCTCGACAGAAATCAAAAGGATTGTCTTAAGTTTGAAGATTTTACAAGTTGATCTATTGTTATGTAAAATTAGCAGGACATTGTGATTGAGGGCTAAGTTGTTCAGCTATGATCACCATTACGGTTAGTTCGCGTGTTACGCCAGAGGTCGCTGTTTCGATTCTGCGTAGTCATTGATATATATAACATATTGTTTATATGTATATTAAAAATCTTAAATATATAAAAATATATATTTTCCGTTGTCTGGTAGATGTACGTCCATACGGTACTTAGCACAGGACTGGGCTAACGTGGCTCCACGTGTCCACGCATATGTTATTAAGACGGCGCAGTGCAGAAGCCGTGCATGTTGCGCCAGAGGTCGCGGGTCCAGCCCAACTCACTAATGTCTATCTACGAATTGCTATAATAAAATCCAAAATTTATAACATTTTTTAAATATATATTTCCGTTGTCTAATACAGTATACACAATTCTATAAAGGCTAGCATGGTGTGATAAGTCGACTAAATATAATATAATATAATATAATATAATACAATATAATATAATATAATATAATATAATATAATATATTATAATCATGGCCAGGTAACATATGTCTCCATCGTGGTTCAAGCCTTATCGTGGCAGAGGGGCTTAGTAGCCTGGGGTAAGGCCATACACCTTGGGCGAAGACAGTTGAACTGAGGGGCTGCTTTTTGTCACCACTTATAAGAAGAAGTTAAAGAGCAGAATGGGGAGGCGCTTTTTCTCGCGGCACAAGGGCTGAGGATGGGAACCCAACCCCATAGCTGACAGAAAGGGTAGGGGTAGGGTTGTCCTGTGGTTCGAGGCAACCCTTCTCTGGGGGATACGTCCTTACCTTGGAGGACTGACTAGCCGTCGATGTACACTAATTATTTGTAGTTCGGAGGCATTTCACCAAAGGTGGCACTGATGTCACTCGCAGTGGTTTTAGTGTGTATTCTGCAGAATAATGTGCCGCGAGTCCCGTACACTACTGGACTTCACCCAGGGCCGGTGAAGGCGGTTCCCCACCTCAACAAATAAAAGGTAAAATATGTCTGCAATTGTACAGTTTTGTAGAGGTCATGCTGCACTGGACCGTATCGACCAGAGAGATTACACTGTTGACCAGAGAGGTATCAATGATGACCAGAGAGGTTCACGTGATGCCGCCGCAAAATATATAACATATAATTTTGCAAAATATATAATATATATTTTGCGGCGGCATCACGTGAACCTCTCTGGTCATCATTGATCCCTCTCTGGTCATTAGTGTATAGTATGTAGCAAGCATGTATTGCGTGACTATCGCCGCGATAGTCACGCAATACATGCTTGCTACATGTCGGTACATAGAATAGAAATTTTATGCAAGTAACAAAGTAATCTAAAAGATAATGCCCAGATTCGCAATATGACCAATGAGTTCTTGCTCTGTTTCTTCCTGGATGTCGACATTATGGCTAAGTAATATGACAGACCTTGCCAGTATTTATGTGGAGACAAACGAACAATCGGAAGCAATGGCCCTGGCAACTTACAAACCGCATGAAACGGATCTACCACTAGGTACATTCACTGTTTTTGTCCTTGTGACCTCATAAATACATCCTAGTGTGGGTGTGAGAGGTACGAACTATATCATTTCTCATGATATCTGATAAGTGTAAAGGTGACAAATATATGTCCAACAATTTGTATTTTTTTTAAAACCATCGCACGTATGGGAGGGCGGTATGAATATAGGACTTAAACTGAAAGAATTTGGTTAAGAAGAATTTTATTTTCAAAATAACAGTCATCTGAATACAACAGTATAAAGAATGCCACAGTTAAAGTCTATCAAAATCTATATACGAATCAATGGCAGTTCTAAGTTAAATTGAAACACATTCTACCATTTAACAAATGAAAAATATTTACAGCGTATCAGCGGATGAAAAGAAAACCACTTTATACTCTCATAAGAAGTTTCATAACATGCACAAAACTCCAGCGGCCCCCGACAGGCGCGTTCAGCTGTGAAATGGGTCCTTACAGAGATCGATTTGGGGTTTGTGTCTGAAAGGAATAAATAGAATACAGAGTACCCCGGCGAAATATTCCTTGTGAAATCGAAGCATAACTTTATCGTTCTAAACTGGTAGTTTTAAGTGGCAACACTTTATGTGAGTATTATCACAACTTTTCCATTCCATCGTTCCGATTTTGGGAAACATAGTTTTAACTAGATTGCCATGTATGGATTGTTTGGAACGTTTTTAACGAAATTTAAGGACTACAGACTGTAATGAATGCAAGCGTTCAATTTTACTTAGCATCTAAAGTTATTAAATATTTACATGCACACAAACGTACACACATGCGTATTGCCGGACGTGGAGAAATCACTCGAAAAATGATCGCTGTGGATTCCTGGGAACTCAAAACGTAATAACACAGCTAGGACACGGTATAAGAACAGCTAGAAGGGCTCAAAATGTCAAAACTTGTAACAACCATCAGGTTAAACCGATTTTTTAGAAGGTCCCTCAGCCGTTTCTCTGGAAAATATTACGTGTGACAACTAGTTTCACAGAAATATTTCAATGAAATCACCCTTATTTTTCAATAAAAATATGAATTAACGTATAAAATATCTTACTATAATAAGTTTACAATAACATGTTATAAACGTACTTAAAAACAATTAAAGCCAACTTTGCGCGATTAGAATCCTTACAATATAACAAAGGAGCACGTGCCAAACGCACGACCGCTCGCGACGGTGGTCGCGCGGGGAGTGCTTGCATAATTTTTAATTACACGACCGAACGAGCAACTAATGCGATGAATCGAGGGTACTTTTAAATTTGATATCTATTAAATTGCAACACTCTTATCGTTGTCAATTGATTTTCTCGTTGGCTTGTAGTGGGATTGAGGCCCTCACCGTGCATCACTTTCCGGTGGCCCATGATGAGGGAAGGAGTAAGAAGGGCAGTGCATCTGTATAATTTATTTTATGGGCGTACCTAGTCATGAGAAGAAGCCGAATTTTGGTTTGCCTCCTATTATGTATACACACGTATAATGAATGCAGATGGATGCAGATGTGCTACCCTATTTTCCCCCACGCTACCACTATATACCCCTAGACTATAAAAATAAAACCTTTAATAATTAGCTACTAATTAACAGCCGATGTCACCTTTCAATCAGGAGCCAGCCCGGCTGATGATGGTGACCCCCCATCAGCGACGGTAATAGAGTCAACGTTTCACCATTAAATCCATCCATTGTGATGCTAAACACAGGGCGATCTATTTTTTAATCACACGCCCTGATGGGCATTTAATAAGGGTGAAAATTGCATTAAGGGATGATATAACGATGACAAAAGTACAGGCCATTGAAAATGTTGCGTTACAACCGTCGAACTTGTTTTTGTAACTCGATTAACTTGGAATTATCCCACTGCGCCAGAGGGAGACATATGTATTACTGCATCAAAATGTATGTATGTGTGTTCTCGTCTACAGGCTAAACGGCTTCACAGATTTTGATGTATGCGGGGTTTGAAGATTTTTTCGGACTTGAACCCTATGGAGCGGAAGTGAAGAGAAGCCCAATACAGCTGCACCGGATTGCTATGAGTGTTTATCTTCAATAAGGACTTTAGGTACATTAAAATATATTTTCAGCAGTAGGATTTTATGTTTCAAAGTAAACTTGTGGTGGTAGAGTACTGCGACTGTATCCTAAGCCTGCGTCCACCAGTCGACGTCGTCCGCCTGGTGGTGATGGTGATATCCTAAACGGGTGGAAGAAATGTAATGGAATTACATCCACATAAAGTTCTTCTTCTGAGCGTGTGACCAGCCCATTACCACTTCAGCGACCTTATTCGTCGCGTGATATATACCGATGGCAGATGGGCCAAGAAGGTTCTGAAGAGGCAGCCGCGTTTAGGAAAACGTAGTGTCTGTCGACTGTCCACCAGCTGGGAAGGCTTCCATTGAGAGGTGCCCATGTCCGGCAGTAGACCGGTAAGAGCTGACAGTGGTGGACTTTATTTAATGGCCTGGCTATGATTGGAAGAGAAAAAGATAAGGTATTCTCGCACCTATCTCTAGTCTCTCTATCTAACTAATATCTCCCTCTCAACTTCCGTTGGCCTCGTTTTCGTAACGCTCTCGTCACTCATTAACCAGCTTGGCCGGAATTGGGCAAGCGCAACCGGGGCGGTACGTCTTGCTTACACGACACTTCGGTGCGGTTTGCGAGAGGCCAGTGGCCCATCGCGGAGGAGGACACGAAGACAATGCATCGGCATAATAATTATGTGGATGTCCCTGGTAAAAGGTCCCGGATTACACGTTTGTCACCTATAGTAAAAAAGAAAAAACACACCCAATAAAAATGAAATCCCATGAAAATCTCAGTAAATTAAAGAAAAATTGTTTACATACAGACATACATGGGGATAGGTGTAGATTGTACAGTTTTTGTGTCATAAATACATTGAAACGAGTTTTACATATCCAGGCTGCTAGGCACATGAGCGTCTTCTCAGAAGATTTCCCTTCAAATCTCCACCATTTCGCAAATGAAAATTAAAAACGTATAAAAATGAAAATTTTAATTAAACGCTAAGTGAAATGTATTAAAATATACAAAATAAGCGCAGCTTAGTTATAAACGTCTAAGAAAGCAAATCGACGAAAGCAATTTTCTCATACGAATTTAATGCATACTCTGACGGGACGCACAGTCGCAGGGGAAATTGTCTTCACTTTATTATATTTAAGTACTATTTTGTGGCTCATGGGATGGGAGGTGGAAAGGAAGGCAACGCGTCGGCATAGCGATTACGTAGATGTCCATAGGCGTCGGTAGTGCTAAACGGTTTCGATTTCTCGTCTGCTCCCAAATGTTATAAAAAAAACAATTTGAAATAATAGTTCGGAGTCAGGAAGTTAGCGGTAATCAGTATATTGGCGAAGTCTGCCCTGTGCCTGATTTTCTCCAGTGCAGACGAATAAGAGGAATCTCTACGTGCACATTTGAGCTGTATACCTTATCTATTACCATCTTTGGTAAGTTTCATAAGTAAGTGTTTAAGTGGGTGCTATATGTAACTGATATCAACTGCATCACCACTGTACAAAACCGCCTGAGATGAAGAAATTTGGAAGAAACCTACACTTATCGTTGGGTAGCCACGGTTTGAAGAAGATATGCGTGGAATAATTGTATTACCTTCCAAACCTAGCTTCATCATCTGTTCAGTCCAATGGTAGAATATTATAGTTTCGTTATCTACTTATATATTATATAAACGTGTAAACTTTCATATCGATTTCTAAATAAACATGAAAGTTTACAACGTGTTATGTATGTGTTTGTACATGCAGTTTATTTACTTTCCAATGTAAGTCATTCCAAATCTTAAGAATACTTACAGAAGTACTTATATAGATTTCACAAAACTACTTTTCTTTTTTTTGGTGACGCGGGGAAACGCATTTACGCGCCTTCACCGGCCCTGGGTGGGGTCCAGTGGTGTGTGGAACTCGCGGCACATGATAGTGCCGAAGTCCCACAAAAACCACCGCGAGTGCCATCAGTGCCGCCCTTGGTGATGTGCCCCGGAACAACAATCAACAGGGCACCTCGACGGCTAGTCATCCCCCTAAGGGACCAACTCCGCCTCCACAGATGGGGTTGCCCAGCACTACTTGACAACCCCACCGAATTTGGGACAGTGCAATGGGGTGAGGTTCCCATCCTCGCCCCTTGCCCCGTGCGCAGAAGCGCCACCTCCTGTCGCTCTTAGTTCCCCTCTTCACGATGACACGGAGAAACATATTTACGCGCTTTCTCTGGTCCTGGGCGGGGTCCAGTGGTGTGTAGGGCTCGCGACACATTATAATGCCTAATACCCACAAAAACCATCGCGAGTGCCATCGGTGCCGTCTTTGGTGAAGCACCCCGTAACAACAAATCATCAGGGATCAGGGCACCTCGACAGCTAGACAGTCTCCTTAGGGACCGACGCCGCCTCCACATCAAAATTGCCCCGCACCTCAGGGCAACCTTAGGATAGTGCAATGGGGTTAAGTTCCCAACCTCACCCCTTGCCCCGTGCGTGGAAGCCTTCTCCTGTTACTCTTATGTACCCTTTTCTTATAAGAGGTATAAAGAGCATCCCTCGGTTCAATTAGCTTCGCATGGGCTCGTCCAGGCTACTGAGCCCCACCGCCACGACAAGACTTGAAAAATGGGCGGTATGTATTGCCCTCCTTCCTTACACTTACTTGTGAAGCAGAGGTACCACGGTCGTGCTATCCCAATTCAGCAGCATGGCATTACTATTAAATATCATCATCGTTATCTGCCCTTATCGGTCCACTGCTGGACACAGGCATCTGTCAATGAACGCCAAGACGACCGATCTCCTGCTACTCGCATTCATCCCTGGCGAACCAACACAGTCGACCATACTTCGTTTTCCTAAATGCGGCCTCCACTCCAGAACTTTGCTGGTCCATCTGCTATCGGTTCTTCTGAGTGTGTGATCAGCTCACATCAGCGAGCTTACTATCGTATCGTATCACTAAATATAATATCATTTATGTATTTATAAATACTGTGCTTTATTATATTCATTAATTTATAGTATTTACAGTATTTATAATTAAATAAATAAGTATATCTGTCATGCTCGAAACAGAGAGTTTTAGAAAAAGAATTTTCCCAGCAGTGGGACACACCAGGCTTTTTGATAAAAATAATAGTAAAAGATATGCAAAGTAACCATATTTTGGAGCCAAATTCCCTTGTGGGTGTACTCTCCTTCCGCTATGATTCTTTTTAAAAGCTTAAAGCTCATTCGGATTCGCCTAAATATGCAGCTTTTAAATGAAGTCTTAGCTAGTGCGCGTTTTCGTTGTATATTACATCTATAAAACATAACATATATGCTTTTATAATTGTAGGATATATGATCAGTTAGACTCATGACTATCGTCGCCCATAAACATCTGTATAATATGAGGCTATAAGAGAAGTCGTACATCACCACTTTATGGTACATCCGGACCTGATCCAAGACCGCTGGTGTGGCCGGCACTATGGGTTCAAAATTCTAAATTAGTTTATCTTTTATTTAGAGCAGCTGTTTCACGCACGTTGAACTATCCCAAAGTATTTCCCATTCTACGAAATGTCGTGCGGTTTATTTCCCTTCCCCCCCCCCCCCTATGACAGTAAATTCCTTTTTTAAATTTCCACACACACGTGACACGGTCCGACACGGTCCAACGGAAACAGGCGCGGAACGTCTGGAGACCGGGGGGCAATTTATAAGAGAACTGAATACCCAATTACGAGCCTGAGTTTAAGTGTCGATTCCGCCGATAGACGGCGCTGGCGGGATGAGCCGGCTTTATATTTACTTTTGCATTTAAATGTTGGCAGAGATGTATATACTCTAAGCACTGGATGACGTAGTGCCGCGCTGCGTCGCAGCCGAGTTGGGCCGGCACACACTCATATGAGTGACAGAAAGATTTTTTATTTGTTTGAATATCTGTACTAGAATAGATAATGTCACAAAGTAGGTATATTCTGCCATTCAGCGTCAATCTCATATCTAATTTTGTATTTTTTATTCTGTGTGCCACATGTGTATTTTAGTTAGTACTTTACTTTAAAATTAAACATCATGCATTATAATAAAATTACGTATTTTATCGCTGTTGATCAAATTATTTAACTAGCCCTACGTTTCAGAAGCTTTATAACGGCCATGACCACGGGTGGACACAGTGTCAGTGGTTGCTGCGAAGCTTCTGAAACGTCGGGCTAGCTAAACAATTAAATAAACCGCGGTAAAGTCTGTAAAAGCAGTTTTATTATAATGAGCAACATACGCGTAAAATTAACACATAAATAAAAAAAAATATTTTGTGAGACAGATTATACACAAAAAATACAGTAAACCAAAAAACATAAATAGAATAAGCAATATTACAATGCTAAACATAGTTTACATAATATCCACATTTTAATGGCAGAGTCTCACGAAAAGGTGAACCTCAGCAAAGTCTAGCCTATTGTCCATGCACTAATTTTCTGGATCACCAGATTTTTTATTACAATTCGGCAGCATTTACAAATAAAAAATTTGATATATATGAGTATAATACATAATGTAAATTAACACACGATAGAACTAGATGCACAACTGCACAAAGCCACGCACACCCATCAGGCGTCATACCTTCCTATACCTATATTTTAGGTACAGTATAAATTAAATTACACTAACATAATATATATTAAATAAACAACACATACATTAGGTGCTTACACATTGTGTTGGGAAAGTATTAAGCAGTTTTTATACAAGCGTTTGAAACTGTTTTCAATACAAACGTCACGCAATGGTGGGGGGAGATTGTTCCAGCACTTAGTTGCTGCGTATTTGTAGCAATACGCATGACATATTTTAATAATGATTCTCGTAGCTATGGATTACGTAAATATCTCGTAGCTATGGTTTGCTGCCCCACCCTAATTTCTTTACTTCCTTGTAAGGCCTGTAAACTAGTAACATCACTACCTGTAAACTAGTAACCTCGCTAAAACAAGGTACTACGGTTTCAATAAGCGAAAACGTGTTATCGGTGTCTATATATATTTCATTAATTTATAAGTCAGTTTTGAAAACACTGTTTGCTTCCTGAATAAAGAAAATATTATAAATAAAATGATACCACCGCAAAGTGTGCTGTCGCTTTAGTGCGGTCTGCGAATCTCAGGGGGCCCCGCAATACCTTGGCGCAGGACAGCCAAGTACTTGGGAGTCGTGCTGGACTCCGGACTCACAATGGTTCGCCAAGCCGAAACCGGCATCCGAAAGGCCAGATCAGCCACCGCCAGTCTGACGCAGTGGCGTCAGCCCGTAGTAGTGCTTACGGGCGAGTGCCATCCCGCTGAAAATGAGGATAGCACTCTACAACATCCATATAAGATCGAGGCTAACGTACGCGACTCCTGCCCGGCATCACTTGCTGAGCGAAACGAGCAAGCAAAAGCTCCGTGTCGTCCAGGACAAGGTGTTTCGGCAACTGTTCAAGGCTCCATGCTTCGTGAGGAACCAAACGATACTCAGGCACCTGCGCGTAGAGCCCCTTGATGACTTTGTCGGCAGGATGTCGACAACCTGTTCGAAAAGGCGGACGCGTCGGAGCACGAGACTCTCAAGAGTCTTGCGCCCTGGCACGCCGCCCCCGGGACAAATATAGCCTGCCGAGGAAGGGGGACGGATTTTCGTCCACCTCCCACACAGGCTCGAAAAAAAATCGCTAATCCGAATCTTTTTATTTTCCACAGGTTTTATATCTCTCCCCCTCACTGGACGCTGCAGACGGGCATCGCAGCCATCACACGGGTCATGGCAACCCCGTTGCCACTCTGCCGCAAGGATACGGCCCGTCGCTTCTCCCGAGGCAACAACCTCCTAGCCCAGAGCCCCTCTTTTCTTTGCTTTTCTTTTCTTGTCTCTTCTTTCCTTATCTTTACTTTTCCACCAACCACCATCTTATAAGTACAACGTGCGAGTCGGTGCCTGTCCATAGGGCCATCACAGGAGTGGCTCCATACACGGTTCCCAGTTCGCTCTGGGACCTGTGAGAGTGCCCCAACAAATGGACAGACGCAGATCGTACAAAGATTTTAATAGCCCAGGCACATAACTATATGTGCATACACACTCAGAGGTCAATATGACCTCGCATTAATCACAGCCTCGTATTGACGAGGCTCGAACCACAAATCTCCAGTAGGGGGCAAAGCTCCGGTCTGGACTCCCCTCGACTAGGCAACGGGACCAAGTGCGAAGACGTACACACGTTCAGGGGGCCCATTGGAGTGAAACAGGGAAAGCTCTATGCTGATGTATTTGGGCGGATTAGCCATAAAAAGGTTTCGACATAGGTGTATGTAGTCTGAGCGAAGAGGAGATAAAAAAAATCCTGCGGGAGGAGAAGGGGGTCTATCCTCCACTTTTGTCTCCCTAAACTTAAAGACACAAACGTCTTCGCTAGTCCTATGAACTGTTCTGGCAAATGCAATAGCATAGCCAAGAGTAAAAGGTCCCACAGAAAAAAAATCTTTTGGAGGATACTTTAAATCTTGTTATCTATCTGTGTAACGTCGGGGGTGTCTCTACAAATAAATAGATAGATAGTGCAAATATATTTTTTATTTAGTTAGAATAGAGAACCCATTAGGTAGCTAACTTGAAAATGTGTTGCGTTGTTGTAGAATAGACTATATAATTTTATATATTTAAGAAAGTAAAAAAATCTTATATATTTTGTTTCATTGTTTCAAGATTTTCTTGCTCAATCCACTACTAACCGCCGCTGTGACGTAGCTACACGTGGGCAAAACAGACCCTCCGATCATGATCTCGCCCTGAAAGGGTACTCGGACCTTATCTTATATACTTTAGAAGGACTACCGCTTTAATAATATAACAATATGTGTGGACTTATCACACTACGTTAGCCTAGCGCTGTGCTAAGTACCGTAAGGACTTGTGTTACAGGACTAGACAACGGACAATGTATTTAATATCATTATAAAGTTAAGAAACTTTATATATTTAAGAATTTTGATTATGGAAATACATATAATACATAGATATATATCCATGACCTAGGCGGGATTGGAGCCCGCGACCTCTGGAGTGGCACGCGGACTAACCGCCACGTCACCAACTGAGCCAGACAGTCGTCATCGTCTTTGGCATGGCACTTGCCATGCTGCATTGTAGTGGAATCGGACTGGCACAACCGCGGAGATACCTCTCGTTCACATGATACCGACGTGGAGTGACATCTACGCTTTCGTTTCGTGCGGTTTGTGAGTATCCGGTGGTTCCGTAGGGGGTGGGATTAAAAAGAGGACAACACATCGGCATAGTAATCATGCTGATGTTCATGGGCATGGGTATGGCTCCGATTTCTTGTTTGTCCCCTATAATTCAAAAGACCGGTACCGTCAAAGAAAAGACGTTAACAACAACAACAAATACTTATCAGTTCCCAAAGGGGGGCCACTCTTCACGACCCTTATTAAGACTCTCTTCACGATTATGGAGACACCACCTACGGTGAGATAAGGCGTCACAGAATTGTTCTTATAATGTAGCCCACGCTACGCAATCATTTAAAAAGTGGTATTTTTTTAGAGATATACAGTGAGCGTCTCAAAACCCTCCATATAAAAGTTGTGCAACTGTCAAATTAGGCACTTTGTAAAAACATCTTAAACACATGCGCTTTTCAAGGAAATATGTACTAATAAAGCATGTCTTTTTAACAGAATCAGCATTTCACAAACGACTTAAAATCTTACACGTTGACATCGTAAAAATATTTTGTAAACTTTACAATGACAGTTCAGTATGAAATCGTGCGTCTTGTACTTTTGTAAAACAATACTACGCCATTTTATAGATTGCGATACGGGCTACGGCTCCGCAAATAGCAATATGCAAAGAATTTAGTTTGTTTTGGCGTAGTTCTGCGTCAGTAATCTATCCAAGATGGCGTCCTCCAACATACAGACGTGATATTGAGCGTGGTACATATTTGATGACGAACTGGCTAAAGATATGTGCACACGTGGGCTAGCCATGGGTCACTGAACAATAAAACAAAACAAACTGTAGTTGAGAGGATTATTAGATAGAAAGAGAGAGACTACGTTTCACTGAAAACAGCTTACACAAAGGGAGTGATAAACAACTATATCCAACTCATTACAAGAACTCATCAAGACTCGAATCACACACTATCTCCTTTTATCTCTCTCCTTTTACCCTCTTCTTCCCACTTATCTCTATTTCTATTAACAGGCCACAAATCTGTCCTACCGCATTGCTGCTACTCTCTTGCCGCCATCTACATCAGCAACCAATATTAGTTGCTGGTGTAGATGTAGCCTTTTGTATAATTACAGAGAGTCCCCAACGAATTTAATAACAATAAAATGGGATCAGTAGGAAGTTATAACTATTGTCCTTGCCAGTTAAAGCGGGATACAGCACAAGATTGTAATGATACATAGCAGCTAAGAAAAAAGGGCAGCCCGGTGAGCTCCAGCCTCTATGCGCCATGGAGATACCACATTCTAAAACAAAATTACTGAATAGTTAGCGTTTAATACACAACAGTACAGTTAAGTTCGATGTGGTATTCACAGCTAAAAGCTTAATGTGTGAGCAATGTGGACGCAGCTTTACCTCCCCAGAGCTTCTAAAGCTCCTCGCGTAAGAACTCGTTAAGACATGAACTCTACACTATCTCCATTTACATTTTTAAAGCTAAATGAGCTTAAAACTTACGTTCCCATTTTAGATGGTTCCTTTTATAATTTGAATATTTAATTTAATACCAACCTAGGTAGGAACTTAAGAAATCTGAACTATCCTTATCCACGTTTCGGAATCATTGACGGCACCGTACACGCGCAACTCTACTAGTGTGGGGAGTAACGTACCCCACGTTTCCCCCTTCTGCCCTCAAAAACAATTACTATATTGTACGCCCAAAATCCGGTGTCTCTTTCCATCTGTGAAAATATAGATGGGGGGGGGGTCTGTCCCCCTTTCGCCTACCTAAACTAGAAGACACAAAAATCTTCGCTAGTCCGATGAACCGTTATGGCAAGTGCACCGCAAACAGTAGATAGCAAACCTCAGAAAAAAGAGAACATTTTAGTACTACTTTGTCTGTGAAGAACTTTTTCCCAGAAAGGCGTGCACGGATCAAGAAGAATCTCTTATCAAACATCTGCAACCACTTGCAGTACCAAACCCATGATAATTCTAAGTCAACGCAATCAAAAATTTAGCAGTTCATGTGCATACTTTTTAGTTGACTACAAGTAGTAGTGGCCGTCATGAAACTTGGCAATTAGTAATAGACTGGATTTTACACAGCAGTAGTATTTACAGCAGAAATTAGAAATACATATGAAAATGGCTAAATTACACAGGTGCCTGGAGCTTCAGGCTTCGCCTGTGAACAACAGCAATTGCTACCTTAAGAAATTACTAGAAATCTTCCTCGGGAATCGCTCTATGCATGGGTGAAAACCGCATGAAAACTCTTTCAGTAGATTAAAAAAAAATCGATCACACCCGACATCGAGTCCCCAAAAGCTATGTGTCTATACACATAGCTTTTGGGAACTATTTTGTAACACGTATATATCGCTGAATTCAAAACCTTACAAACTTATTTTTATAGTTCATTTCATAAAAAGTGAGTGCAGGCGGGCGCCCAAATGTAAGTTTGTCAACTACTATAAAAACTCATGCTCCTAGCTTCCGTTTGCACGGAACCCTCAGTTCGTGTCGCACTTGAGTGGTTTTTATTGCTTTTCGAAACAACAAACGAACAATCGAAACCAATTCGTGGGCGATGTCCGTTAAAATCCGCATATGATGATCCTTCATCCTTCACCTCATCCCCAAATGGGCCACAGACTACTCATAAACTATGCAAAAGGCGACAGCATAGCTTTACCTTATTTTATCACGATCATTATACCACGTTTTCTCTGCTGCCTCCAATCGACTCTTGTTAGCACCAGTCACCAGATATTTTTTTTAAGAAGACGTAATGTCATGCTGCATAGAAGGATAGTGCCATGCATGGTACATGACACTACATCCTCCTATACGATGGATTCGGACCAGCACGACCAGGGAGGTAACTCTGGCTCACGTAATACCGGCGTAAAATGACATCTTCAGTGTGGGTTTCATGCGGTTTGTGAGTAGCCGGTGGCCCATTGGGACGGGGGAAGGAGTCGTCAGTGTTCGTAAAAAGGATCCGATTTCTCGTTTCTATATAAAAATATATATTATAATTTTTAATATTACTTTTTTAATATAAATGGACTCATCACCGTCACGTCAGCCTGGCTCTGTGTGAGGTACCTTAAGGATTTGTGTTACAAGTACTAGACAGCGGAAATATATTCATTCCATATTTCATATATAATATTATATTTATTTGCTTATTTAACAATTCATGTACATAAACATTAAAAAAAATATTAAATTACTGGAAATTACTGGCTCCAAAACTACTGAAACCAATTTGTAAAATTCTTTTAAAATTAGAACCATACTAATTAACATAGGCTAACATTTTGTGAAACGTTAGAGATCAAAATTCTTAACGAACTTTCTCAGAGAAAAGACTTCAATAATTAGCTACAGCCAAAGGTGTGGACAAAATATCAAAATCAATCCGTATATAGCTGGTGAAATCATTGACAACTATCTGTCTCGATAGATGTTGTTCTGTCATAAATTAAATTTGTTGTCAAATTTAATTTTCCTTTAATCATTATTTTTATATTTTTATTAATCTACGATTTTTTGCTATATTTTGTAAAATATCCAAGCGAAGTCGGGACTGTCTGCTAGTTTCTTACAGATTTAAGAAATTCCATATATTTAATATTATGATTAAATTCCATTCCTGGCCTTGAATCCTTCATGGCCGGAGCGGGATTCAAAACTCTGGCATAACACGCTCGGTATACCCACGTACGTTACGTGAAATTACTTATTAATGTATATTACGTGAAATTATTAATATATGGGACCAATCCATTATTATGGCCGTAATATAGACCATCCATCGTTCGACCCAAATGGTCGCACAGGCAGAGACTCAAACTCATCTTGAAAATGTAATACTTGCATAAATGTTTTAAATTTCATTCTGTCCTTAGATCTGACACCGAAATATTCCTGTACCACTCGTAATGTTTCTGTGTATATCCTTTCATACCTATTCCCACAGTTTTATAAATATGCTTGATTAATGCGATGTTGCCGTTTCTTTGCTTAAATGGAAAGAGATGGCAAGAGGCAATGCATATTTTTATTTCAATCTAGACCTTATAGACTAATTGAAACAGATTTGAATTGACACTTTATTTCTGTCTCAACATAAAAACGGAAATGGAAAACAGTGTTCAAACCACTCTATTCCGTTAGAATAGAATAGAAGAATAGAAGTATATTATTGAGTATATTGAAAGGTTACCATTAAATCCTTGCTTTTTAACCCCTCATCACAGGGTTTTAACAGATATTTATGAGAGATTCTCAATCCAATCGTATTTCCAGATATAAAAGCGAGGTGAAAATATGGAGTCGATTTCAAAACTTATAGCCATACTGCTGAAGACATCAATCTTTTTATATCACGTTGCAAATGCGAACGTATTACACACAGCATACAGTTCACTTTTGTACATACACAAAGTCGCATTGAATTCAAAGATGGCGAACATGACTTTCAACAAAATGCAATAAGCAAACACATCTGCGTAGACGATTGTGTATATTGGACTGATATTGTGAAAGACGTACGAATCTTTGTATGAGGTAGTGCCATGCTGCACGACCTGCACCCCCACCACCGTAAAGTGACAGCTGTTGCATTTCGCGGAGTTTGTGTGTATCCGGTGACCCATTGGAGGGGAGGAGGACAACGCACCTGGTTTTTTTACGCACGCACGTTAGTAAGAGGCAATGCACGGTGCATGACACTACATCCTCCTATTCAACGGAACTGGGCTGGCATGTCCGGGGAGGTACCTTTCGCTCACTTGATACCTTATACTATAAAAAAAAAACATATAGTCTATGATTTTTCGTTTGCGTCGATGTGAGCGGGTCACAGGGTGTGAGAGAAAGAATTATATTTATTTAATTTAGTTATTTATTATAAACAGAAATGCAACACCATTACGGAAAATTCAAGACGGTGATACAAATATAATTTTGGGTCATTTTATAAAATAAGATACAGGAAATTAAATTAAATTTAAAACTAAGAAAGTCCAAAAACAAACTTTATATAATATTGTCAGCGTTTTCAAGGACCACCGCTGTACTACTTTCATGAATCTCTGCATGTTGTGCGTAAAAACATCTACATCGTTATCTGCGAGCATGTTTATAAGGCGGTTGGCTCGTGGCATTAGACATATCGCAAGTTGGTTCGTTCGAGATGTGGGGGCACTCAGTAATGCGAGCCGGCAGCGCAGGACTGGGCGGGGGACGCGCAGTGGTAGCGCACTCAACACGCCCGGGTGCTGCAGCAAGCGGCACACGTACTTTACATCCTTCCGAAAGGGCTCGGATACATTAATGGATAGTGTGGGTATACTCCATACTCTTTTAAAAACAAATAACGTGCAAATTTGTGCTGAGTTTCTTTCAACCATTAATTTGTATTACTTTCATTGGGACTCCATATGATAGGGTCTCCAAATGACTACGCACTAACGCATTGTACAATATTTTAATTGTATTCACATTGCTAAAATTTGCGCACTCTCTTAAAACAAAGCCACACCGATAAATGGATGTCGGTTATCCTAAAAAATCTCAGATTGCTTCGTTTTGCGCATTCTAGTGTAACCTGCAGCATCCTTATTTTGCGGAGGGACCTACTACTGGTTGGCGGCGCTATTGCTCCCGCCTCTACATTTCAACGGACTAGCGAAGACTTTTGTGTCGTCTGGTTTAGGGAGACTAGGAGCATCCTCCGGTTTCAGCCGCGTAAATCAAGTTCGCGGCCGATGCCCCACAAGGTGGACAGACCTTGTTAAAACGACAAAAAAAATCTCATCTAGTGCACACGTAATGCTGCACACAGGGAAAATTGGAGTAAAATAGGAAAATCTGCTACCAACCATGAAAAATCAGACTATTCATTCCCCGTTAGTACGTAAACGACCAGGAAGAATTTTGTAATTTCGATTTGAAGTTCCAGAGCGAACTCGCTCTAACAAACATAAAAGTGGCTTCCGTTTTTTATATTGATAAAAAGATTACATGTAAGATGAGGCTGGGTAGGGTACTTCTCCCCCTCACCATGGTTCAACTTGTCGTGACGGTAAGTCTTAGTAGCCTGGGTGAACCCTGGCATAGCGATTTGTACAGAGGTGGCTGCTTTTTGTACCCCTCTTATAAGAAGCCGCGCTTTTGCGCACGAGGCGAAGGGAGGGGATAGGAATCTCACACTATTACATTCTCCCAAAGCTCGTGGGGTTGTCCTTTGGTGCGGGACCTATTTATGGAGGTGGCATCGTCCCTTAGGAGAGGGGGCGACAATTTTACTACATGTTTACACGCCTTTAAAGAGTGTTGCGAGATAGGCGACTCCTACATCTCCACTCATTTTAATTTTTTTATACCAAATGTAAGACTTGAATAGTTAGACCTTTGAGCTAATTAAACAATTCAGTCAGAAAATAACTATAGCAGGGAGATGTTATATGTAACCGAAGATAATTGTATAGTTAGGAATACTTAAATAACAGAATCGCATTTTATAATGATTTACGGTGCAATATTCTAAAGACGGCCATCCTAAATAATAAATTACGACGTTCGAATTTTGAACACGACTCGTTTCGTTAATAATTTTTCATATTTTTACGGCGGCTGTCACTTGTTTCTTGTGACATACAGACAATAAATATTATAACAACTTTACACAACATGTAAAATATACAGATGACGAATTAATGTGTGACACTTTTATTTTTAATACAAAAGTGTTCTGAGTGAAAGAATAAGAAATATAATTTTTGAAATACGTGTCATGACTTGAATAAGTTTGGAGGAAGTAACAGTTAAGGTACCTATTTTGATATAACGATATATATTAAACTGAATTATGTTTAAAGGTTTTATTTCGTTTAAGTTAGTAAGTTTGGGTTGAGTTTTAAAGGTTTTATTTCGTTTAAGTAAGTTTTAGATTAAAACACGTAACTATAATAATAAAAAGTGAAAACTCGAAGAATAATAATTTTGGATTCAGTTTCTTTGCTCTCTATAGGCATATAGTATGCGTCCTACTAATTATCTATTATCTATTGTATTGTATAGACTATAGACCAACTATGCAGCGTAGAACTGGCAACAGTGGAGAAGTGCATGAGAGACCGACAAAGGGGAAATGAATAGATCATCCATTGTTATTATAAGTATAAAAAATACTACAATTTATTTTAGTATTTTCATTACAATGGGACAGGTGTGTGCAAGATGACAACGGATTGCATCCCCACCACGGCTCAGGTCTAGTCGTGGCGGTGGGGCTCAGTAGCCTGGGGTGAACCGTGACACTCAGGGAGAAGCCAGTTGAACCCAGGCGAGGCTGCTCCTTGTACCCCTATTATAAGTAGAGGGGCAAAAGATCGAAATGAGGCGGTGCTTTTGCGCACGGGGCAACGAACGGGAATGGGAACCTCATCACATTGCACTATCCCAAGTCGATGGGTTTTTCCTGTAGTGCGGAAAAGTTGCTGGAGTGGTCCTGCAGGATAAACCCATCTGTGGAGGTTGAGTCGGTCCCTTCGGGTGGCTGACTAGCCGTAGAGGTGCTCTGACGCTTTCGGTACGCGGTGAATTTTGTGGGTATTCGGCACTGCAATGTACCGCCACACACACAGGGCCAGTGAAGGCACGTAAATGCGTTAACGCGCGTCAACAAAAAAAAAAGGTAACGGATCTCCCGCTCAACCATGACCAAACGTGATCAAAGCGCATCCATTTGTCATAAGATAGTGCCATACTAATTACTTACTAAGCCGCGGCTCACCACTTTAATTGCGTTCAATATAATGACCACGACACAGACACATTCGAATTTCAAATGTAAATTCATCTCCGTTATCTTTTTTTTGCACAGGAAACAGAGGCGATGGCATCTTTTGGTAATACCGGCCATGCCCATAAACGACCGCACAAGCTGAGTTTGTACTGATGCATAGACGTCGATCAACTCATTTAATGAATGGGCGAATCGGTCTCTGCTAAAGCGGAAAGGTGGATATCCACCACTTACGCTCGTTTGTATTATGTGAGCGAGCGCTGCTCTCCATTCGTGCTTACCAATTTGGCTACAATGTTAGCATCTCCAATATATATATATATATATATATATATATATATATATATATAGAGCAGCCCTCTCTGACTCAACCGCGTACCCCACCCTCAAAAACGCGCCCTTAGTGGTAGGATTCCAACAAATTGTAAAATTTGTTGTTAGCGGATGTCTGTATACTAAAAGAAACCTAGTAGTTCTGAGATGTTGTGATTGTGATTACTCAGGGAGTGGTATTTCGCCCTTATATAAGTCTTAAAAATAATATTATATTATTTAGGTTAAATATATTTATGATTGTAAAAAACACCAGCTGTAACACTAATGTCTCTTGTAATTAATATTTGGTTAACCTTTTCGTAACTAGCCAACAGTTCTGTATTAAAAATAAAAGTGTCAGATATTTATTCGACATCTGTATATTTTACATATTGTGTAAAGTTGTTGTAACATTTATTGTCCGTATTTCACAAGAAACAAATGACAGCCGTAAAAATATGAAAAAGTATTAACGAAACGAGCCGTGTTCAAGTTTCGAACGTCGTAATTTATTATTTTAAAATGGCTGTCTTTGTAAGAATGCAAACGGTTTTAATAAAGAAAACTATTTTGTTATTTAACCGTCTGCCATGCCACTGAGTTAACATTTTCAGGCGTGTCAGTCTTTCCTGGGCGTATAGTGTCCAGACAAAGATTACAAATATTTATAAATACTTTTGTACATATATCAACAGGTCGAATATTTTTCAACAAATAAATTTTAAATTGTTTCACTATGTTATTTAGTAGTCAACAAGCTACTACCCCCCAGCGCACAACTATCATAAAATGGTTTTACTTCATAACGCTCAATTTTATTTCCCACGAGAGTCACCATTTATTTACCGTTTAGACGCCAAATTAAATGATACACGAACATATTAACAAAAAAATATAAATATATAGCACTAGATGTAGCCAACATTTTCACGCGCTAAAATTCTCTCCCACGGTATCTCATCCGTATTCGGGATTAGTATTTTTGTGTTATTCCACATTGGAACCTATCGTATCTAGACTATCACAAGGAATAGTGGCAGAAACGTGCACTTTCACTACTACCATTCTTTTAATCAGTGTCGCAAGTTCGACGTTTAGTATTATTTGATAGCTGTAATTAGCTATACATACTAATGGCTGCAGTTTCGATTTTGTCTACTGAACCAATAAGTTGGTGGCACTGTAGCTAAACAGATAGTATATATAGAGCAGACAAGACATAGGCAGGCCTAAGACGACGAGTGTCCGTGTCGGCTTATAGAGAAGGAAGATGAGAAATATATAATTTGTATAGCATTATTTTTCGGGTCTTAATTATGCTGTGGAAGCGAAGTGAAGCCCAGTACAGCATCATCGGGTTGCTAGGAGAGCTCGTCGGGCGACGAGACTAGGTTTGGGGTGTTTATATATACTTCGAACATTATAATTTTTGTCAACAGATTATTTGTTAGGGGTACAAAGAGCACCTTC
>JAFELO010000539.1:22509-53649 GCA_017140195.1 Eumaeus atala | reverse complement strand
GGGATAGAAAGAGCGTCTCCTCATCTTGCTCTATAGTACTCTCTTTTTATGAGAGCGGCACAAAGCTATGCCATGGTTTGAACCACTGGGGGAGGTCGATTTCCCTATTTTATCTATATAGTAAGAGGTAGTGCAATGCAACAATCAAATTGAGCGTGCACAAATAGGGAGTTACCTCTTGCCCACTAAACACCGCCGTAGCGTGACTGCTATGCGGTCGCGTTTCGTTCGAGTTGAGAGTACTTTCCACACATTACATTATCGTGTATCCATTGTTCATTAACATTTCCTTTGCAATTTTTCTATGTCATCAGCTATATTTTTTAAAACATATAGACTATAGTCAATTGCTACATTTCGATTAATGTAGGTGGTCAAATAGGGTTGCACATGATTAATTAATTATTATACCTGTTAGCAGGTTGAATTCGCTATAGGAAACGTTTGACCAAAATACATGCAAGTCAATCATGTAGACAACCGAAGTGACCAGAGGGGAAAAAGAAACTACAACATATAGTCTATAAAATTAATTGCATTGTATACATTCCCGTAGACTTTTACATGTTACGTATACGCGTGGACCGTAAAGTAAAAAAAAAGAAAGTTAATGTGACATGTGCCTTAAATATAATTTAAAACTAAATATCTCCAGTATTTTTCAAATACATCTCATAATTATCTATCGTACGCTAAAAACGTACTGGCCGATAGAAAGATCAGAGGCGAATAAGCTTTGAACGTCGGAATTACAGCGCGTAACGTAGCGCCGACATGAGGCCGTATAACTCATACCATTTGTCACTTTTAATTGCTACTTGTTGCATGTCGAAAACGTCCGAAGAAAAGCTATATATTATACTTTATCGTGAAATAAACACGCTAAGGGCTACGACATGGACTAGGCGACGCGGCGCGACCTGTTTCAGCTACTTTTCATGAGCATGGGGAACAATGTATACTAAAGCTAAAAAATACATTGAATAGATACAGGGTGATATATAGTTTTATGTAAATTACTTTACAAGATTTTGACTGAAAAATTCACTAATAGTAACATTGTAGTAATCTACATAAGAACATTTTCATATCTTCTTAACACAGTGCAATACTTTCGTTACACTTTGATAGAAGGGGGACTGTAGTCCACACTCTACCACCCAGTGAAAGCATGCAAGAAGGAATTAAAAATAGCTATAAATAACTCAGAAATGACTTTACAATTTTTAAAATGATGTTTGTAATATGCAGGAATTGGCATAGCTTATTTTGGCTATATCCGTTAACTGCTGGACAAACCATTAAACGGATTTATTTAAAAAAAACGAGTGATCCTAAACAGCTGTTGCATATCTGTCAAGATATTTACATGGTCTGTATTGTGATGAGAGCTGATGCCTGTGTTAGACTCATACAATATCCAGTACGGCCCCGAAGGCCATGAGATGAAGATACCTCAAGTGTGTACCTCAGTAATGTGCTATGGCTTGCCATCATACACGTAATACTCCTCAGCTAGAGTCCATCAGTTAGAATGGTCACACAGCCCTTATATATCATAATGACGTAATGAATCAACACACATAAATATGTAACACAACAAGGGTTAAATTATGTACTAAAACCTTCCTCAGCAATCGCTCTATTCACGGATGAAAACTGCTTGAAAATTAATTCATTAGGTTTTGTGAAATATCGATCACATACATACATAGACAGATAGCCTATGGTGCCTTTGTTTCATATATAAAATAAGATAAAAGGTATCATAAACTCAAAAAAGAAAACTGATCTACTAAGAATCAGTTACGATAGAGTCGAGCGACACCAATATGAAAGCAGCACGTGTTAACTGCGCCAGGGATTGTTCCGTCCGAAATTAAGACATTAAACGAAGAAGGTCGTTATTTGTTCAAAGGGGTTTAAATATTTCGTCGATGATAACTTTGATGTTCCAAGTCGTCATGGAGCTGTTAAAAGCTTTGCTTTCCGCCCTTCTAATGCCGAGCAAATCCTCTGTAGTTTAAAGTGGATACGATTAAAAATATTTCTTGATGATATACTTATCGATACTTTCATAATTAAAAAAAGTGCTAATGTAGCATGGCTGCCACCTTGGGCCGACTAGTCGCTCTATGTAAACAAACGAGTGTTTAAAACACATGATCGAAGTAAAACCTCTATAATTATATGACATGTAACTTACTATGAGAGATACAGAAAATGGTGCACACACCTCTCTCTCTCTTGGCCCTACATTAATATACGAAACGTAACACGCTTTCATTATTATTTTCACTAACTTAAATCTGCTTCTTAACTTCCGATGGACTCATATTGTTTTTGTATATTTACGCGAATGTTATTCATTGTTGTGACTATGTAACGGATTTTATCGCGTTTATTTAGAATATAAAATTCCGTTGGATTCGTTTCCGTAACACTCTCGTCACACTTTTACCAGCTTACACCCCAAGTCAAGTCTGTAGTACCGATGGTTTCATATTTTCGGTCTCTGAAATCCTATCTTTGAACGCTAATTGTTTGTATATATTTTCTGCCGAATTGTGCGTACCGTAAGCATTTCTGCACAATTTTGAGTCGGGGAAACGCATTTACGCGCCTTCACTGGCCCTGGGCGGGGTCCAGTGGTGTATGGGGCCTCGCGGCACATTTTAGTGCCGAATACACACAAACCTCCGCGGGTGCCATCGGTGCCGCCGTTGGTGAGGCGCCTCGGAACAACAAGTCACCAGAGCACCTCGAGGGCTAGTCAGCCCCCCAAAGAGACCGGCTGACCTGGTTTCACACCAGGCTACTAAGCCCCACCGCCACGACAAAGCTTGAACCATGGTGCGGACAATATGGAAGACCTTGCTTATTTATAGATGACTCTGAAGTTAATTGAAATGCAACTTTATATAAGATGCTAGTAGCAAGAGGTGAACTTACTTTGAGTTCAATTAAAGAAGGTGTTAGTTCATCCCCACCATGGTTCAATCCTTGTAGGTTGTTGAACTGAGGGGGATCTTTGCACCCCTTTTATAAGAAGAGGGGATTAAAGATCAAGAGGAGGAATCGCTCTCGGTACCCCTCTTATAAGAAAACGGGTCCTAAGAGCAATAGGAGGTGGCACTTTTGCGCACCGGGCAAGGGACGAGGATAGGAACCTCACCCCATTGCACTGTCTCAAAGTCGGTGGGGTTGTCATGTAGGGCGGGGCAACCACATCTGTGGAGGTGGAGTTGGTCCCTTAGGGGGCTGACTAGCCGTTGAGGTGCTCTGATGATTGTTGTCCCGGGCCACCTCACCATGGGCGGCACTGGTGGCACTCGCGGTGGTTTTTGTAGGTATTCGGCACTATCATATGCCGCGAGTCCCACACACCACTGGACGCCACCCAGGGCCGGTGAAGGCGTGTAAATGCGTTTACCCGCATCAAAAAAAAGGTATTTTTTTTATTGAAACGAAGAGTTGGCTAAACTACAATACTTTAAGTATGCATTCACAAATTCACTACAGATTAAAAATACACACTTCAACGTCGTAGCAAATTTAAATAATTAGGTGTATAATATAATGCTATTTAAACGAGAAGAGACTGAAGTAATAATAGCCCCTCTTACGCCGCCATAAACTAAATATACTCGCGGTGGCGCGTAACGGGTTCAGGAGCGGTTTGACAGACAATTAAAAATGACAGATTATGTGACGCCATCTTGCGGCGCGCTATCAAACGAGGCCGCTTTTAAAAAAAAGCGGCACACATTCAGTTTTGCCACTTGATGGATCTTTTCGTTGACGTCAATTAAGTTTAAAGTATTTCAACGTGAATGCACTATCGAAAACATTAATTAGTGATTTTAATATATACTCATTATGTCTAGTGATACTTTTAGATATTGTCATCAATTACCATTATTAATGAGCTTCGTTCATAGTATTTTTTTATATTTAGAAACAGTCAAAGCACTTTTGAAATGAATTAATATAGCTCTAGAGGAAAGGTCTATGTCCCGCTGTGGACGTCGTACATTTGATGATAATAATGACGAATGAATCAATAATAAGCTAAAGATTAAAGTAAAGGATATGACGCGATGGATTGAAGTGGCAATTGTTGGACCATATACTTGAAGTTATGCTCAAAAGCGATATTCGATAGAGGCCCGACATTGGAATGATATAACGCACTAAATATCCTACAAATCTATATATATTATAAAACAAAGTCCCTAAAATTGTTATCGATTACTACTTTTTTATAGCATCTTTTGATGACTGCCGACGCCCATGGACATTCGCATGATTATTCCGCATACGTGTTGTCCTACTTCTCACATTTCCGGCTACCGGCTACTCACAAACCGCAGGAAACGCTGCCACTTTACGCTAGTATCAAGTGAGCGAGAAATACTTCCTCGGTTTTGCCGGCCCAATTCAGTTGCATAGGAGGATGTAGTGTCATGCACCGTGCATGGCACTACATCCTCCTATGCTGCATTACCTCCTCCTTGCAGCATAGCACTACCTCTTCCTGCCACGGAACTGTTTGTCTGACTTTTCAAACGGTTTTCATAGATAGATGAATTCCTCAGGAAGGTTTTAACGTCCTATTTTTTAATTACAATCCGGCCCCTGGGTACTTAAGGGTGGAGCCGGGGTGGATAAAAGAGAAATGAATGTTTATTCGTTTTTAAAATAAAAACTAATGAATTAAATTTGGCTATAAATAGCAGTATACACTAGCAGTCTGTGCCGGCTTCGCTCGAATATTTCACGAAATATAGCAAAATTTCATCTAATTACAAAAATAAAATAAAAAATCATTGTAATAATGATTCAAAATCAAGTGAAAACAAATTAAATTTATGTTAGAACAACACACGTATATCGGGACAGCTAGTCAATAATTTCTACTACGAAATAAGGATTCAATTTGATATTCTTTTCACAATTTTGGTTACATTATCGAAGTTTCTTAATGATCGAAACGTTTTAAAAAACATATTTTTAGTCTCTTTTTATTTTGTTGACGCGGGGAAACGCATTTACACGCCTTTACTGGCCCTGGGTGGGGTCCAGTGACGTGCGGGGCTCGCGACTCATTATGTTGCCGAATACACAGTAAAACCACCGCGAGTAACATCAGTGCCGTCTTTGATGAGGCGCTCCGGAACAATAAAACATCAGGGCACCTCCATAGAAGGCATTGCTCAGCACTACAGGACAACTCCATCGACTTTGGGACAGTGTAATGGGGTGAGATTCCCATCGTCGCCCTTTGCCCCGAGCGCAAAAGCGCCTCCTCCTGTTGATCTTTCGTCCCCTCTTCTTATAAGAGGAGTACCGAGAGCGCTTCCTCCTCCTGTTATTTAGCACCCTCCTCTCATAAGATGGGTGCAAAGATCCCCCTTCAATTGGCTTCGACTGAGTTTACCCCAGGCACCACTGCCACGACAAGGCTTGAACCATGGTGGGGAAATATATTATAGCCTATGTTCCTCACAAATCATGTAGGATTCTAATAAGTTTTTTTTTTTCTAATCGGTTCAGTAGTATCGGAGCCTGTTCTTACAAACAATGAAATGTTTCCTTTTTATAACATTGGTATATTTGTATGTGTGGTGAGTAACCTGGAAGAACTTACGTATTCCTCCGAAAATCGTAACTATTCATGTGTCAGTTTTACTAACCATATACGTGGTACATGGATGAAACCACAGCTAGTGTTATAGAAACAAAATGAAGATTTTCGACCGATCGTCACACCAAAACTAGTCCAAAACCATAACCGGTCAGTGGATGACAGCAACCAACCGTTCGAAATGGATGAAATTTGTCATTTTTGTTACATTTATTTTTATATTCACATTTATAACTTTGTTTCTTTTTTTTTCTGAAAATGAAAGATTATTTGCAACGAGAACTTTGGAAATAGATATTTATTAAAAGTTGCTCAATGGAGGTTGCGGTTCCTTTCTGATAAAGTAACTGTTTAGCAATTTACACATAATTATTGAATATTCTACATCATTTACATTAGATTCTAAAGTAAACACATGTTATAGTGCCACTCCCTCTTGAGTTCGAATCGAAAGCAACAGAGTATGTACGAATACCGTTGTTGAGCTGACACAAGTATTCGTCGATAAGTATATACATTGAACTCATTTAAATATAACTAGCGATCCGCCACGGTTTTGCCCTTGTATATCTGGGGGTCGGATTACAGTAATTGCAACCTTCCTCGGAAATCGCTTTATCCGTGAACGAAAACCGTATGAAATGCCCTTTCAGTAGACTTGGAGCAGATCAATTATTGATTCTGTTTTATTATACTTTACTGGCGATCCGCCCCGGCTGGCGGCCGGCCAGTTATAGTTACACGTCGGTCTTAGTTTTGAGCTTCAAGATTACAAACAACAAGTCTATAACGACAAACAGGCCATTAACAGTTCGACGATAACACCATTAACAGTGGATAACGGATTATTAGTTTCTAGATAACGATAACCATCAACCAATAACGGTTGTGATATTTGTTTTTTATAGCATAAGGGGGCAAACGAGAAATCGGACTCTGTTGATGGCTACCGACGCCCATGGACATTCGCATGATGGTTGGCGTTGCCATCCTATCACCTCCCAATCGGCCACTGGCTACTCACAAACCGCATGAAACGCGACAGCGCCGCTGTCACTTTACACTGGCATCAAGTGAGCGAGAGGTACCTCCCCGGTCGTGCAGGCCCGTTTCCGTTGCATAGGAGTATGTAGTGTCATGCACCATACATGACACTATCTCCTCCTAAGCAGCGTGGCACTACGTCTTCCTAAAATATGTTATGGAGAGATGGTGCCCATTAGGCAAAGAACCCCAGCTCCATATCGTGTATCGTGGCCCACACTCTTGTAGTCTATAAGTTAGTTCACAATCAAGTGTATTCATTCACACTATAGTCTTCTGCTAGTAAAGTAACATTTGTAAAGTTACAACAAGTAACAAAATTCTTTGTATTAATATACACATTCTTATATTGTTTTTTTTTTTTTTTTTTTTTTTGTTAACCGAGTATGACACATTTTGATTCGTGAATAGCAAGGACATAACCACCACCACCACCTATATTCATCCACCCCGAATATGACAAAGTTTTGGAGAGTCCATTCGGCAGTAGGGGAGCAGGGACACTATATTAAAATATGTATATATTATACACACACAGTACAGTTAGTGTATAGTAGACCACAATTTGGACATCCATAACACATTAAAAGTGTTTCCAGAGCAAATTATACATTTATAATCCATTCCGACTTGTTTTGGACTATCAGATGTAGACAGATAGCTTTTGGGGACTTTGTTTTATAATATATATATTGTTTTTTGTTTGTTCCTTGTACTATTTTAAGACTATTCTGGATTGTGAGAGTGGAGAGACCCTCATTGAATAAATGTGTTTAAAAGATAAGTTAAATTGTAACATCCCCAAACCCCCTCGCCTGTTGACTCCTTCAAGGGTATAAAATGTAACAATGTCTTCTGGGCTTCGCCGTAGAAGCTTGATCTACGTTTAAAACTATGATTCTTTTTTATTCGCATTACCACGCCAGTCCCTAGAAACTAGGCTTCCACGCTCATCTATTACGTAGATTATCACAAACATACAGCATATAAAACAAATAGAAGTCATTGAAGCGTTGTCTAAAAGTAACATACAAAAGGGTTACACCACCGTATCTCTAGTTAAAATACGGTGGCGCAACTCTTTAGCATGTTTGTTAGACAGAAAAAGCTCCAATAACCTCTCCATTCGCTGTACTTTGGTTTAACATGATAAATGCGACGGACCGTTTACTATCGAAAAAAAGCTTTCTTTCAAACTAATATGTGAACTCTTGTTTATGGCTGTTTTAAGCATTCCTCGTCGTGTGAATGGTCAAAATATGAGGTTCGGTGGGTAATAGCAGATGTCATACAGTCCTCACTCGTTGACATGGAATTAGAACGATGCTGCCTTCGTCTTTCTACTATTCAACCTAGCATTAGGCAGGCGTTGTCCTTTGCCCCACCATGGTTCAAGCCTTGTCGTGGCGGTGGGGCTTAGTAGCCTGGGGTGAACCCAGGCGAAGCCAATTAAACCGAGGGGGATCTTTGCACCACTCTTATAAGAAGAGGGGGCTTAAAGATTAGGAGGAGAAATCGCTCGCGGTACCCCTCTTATAAGAAGAGGGGACCTACGAGCAACAGGAGGTGGCGCTTTTACGCACGGGGCAGGGGGTGAGGATGGGAACCTCACCTCATCGCACTGTCCCAAAGTCGGTGGGGTTGTCCTGTAGTGCTGGGCAACCCCATCTGTGGAGGTGGAGTTGGTCCCTTAGGGGGCTGACTAGCCGTCGAGGTGCTCTGATGATTGTTGTCCCGGGGCACCTCACCAAGGGCGGCACTGGTGGCACTCGCGGTGGTTTTTGTGGGCATTCGCCACTATCATGTGCCGCGAGCCCCACACACCACTGAACCCCACCCAGGGCCGGTGAAGGCGCGTAAATGCGTTACCCCGCGTCAACAAAAAAAAAGGCGTTGTCCTTTTAATTATTCAGTAACGCGATCAGGAATGAACTCACCATCATCACTGCGCCTGTCGCACTGCGCGCCTACAATCTACCAGTTTCATGCGGTTTAGTGTCGATGGTCAAAAAAATCGCGCTGACCGCTGGTCACTCTTCCTATGCTATAGAAACACCATAAACATCACCACCGTCATCATAATCCCCATAGACCTTATCATCACTGCTTCACATCTCGCACTGTAGTCAATGATAGAAATGGAGTAAATAAAAGCGTTTATAACTGTAAACTATTTTAATGTCAACATCGAGTTTATAAAGTAGTTCTTGAGCTAATATGTACAGCGTTGAGCAATATACATCTATGGCTGCGGTTACACTAGCGCGAAGATGATTCCACGTGGACATTATAGAATATAAATCGTGAACTGTTCACAAGTCAGTTCGAGATGACAGAGTAGAAACTATTACTACAAGATGAGATGTAGAGATAATGTTGTTCGAACAGATAGTATATACTATAGAGTTCAGGCATATATATACTATTTAGACTATGGTTATAGAGTTAAGATAATGCAACTATGACTTAAATTGTGGAATAAAAATTGAACTTGCACTTAACATTGACACCTATTACAAGTAAGCATACAAAATCATTGAGTGTTTAGTGTGTAATTTTATATGCTCCGTAATTTGACGCCATAGGTATCATTTGGGATATAACAAGTGAAAAGAAGATTTAGACTGTAGGATATTTGTACTTGTTTTTTAAAGTATGTCGGTAAAACCTATTAGGTACCACGAATATGGAATCAGCTTTACAAATTTACAATTTGCTAATGCCCGCAGCGTTACAACACTAGTCTAACAATACAATTACATTTTAAAATAAATAACTTCGGCATCAATTTTATTGTATCAATAATAAAATTTATACAAATAATGGATGAACAAGTCGAAACGAAAAAAAATATATACAAAGAATGCCTCTATCTCGAAATTGCTATAAATTAATTTAATTAACAATTTCATAGGTTTACTCGGATTTTATATATTATAATAAAACTACTTTGGGATTCGGTGTTTTTGTCTGCGTGGGATCAAATCCAAACTTTCGCTTTCTGCGTTAATCGGAACAACTCGCAATAATCGGAAAAAAATAATTATATAAAATCTTCGGGTACTTTTAATAACTTTTGATATCAGGACAGACTCAGCCGACCGGTGACCATGTTAGCTGTAAAGCTTCTGAAATGTCGGGATCGTAAAATACTTAATAAACCGCATTAAAATCCGTTAAAATAGTTCTATAATAATGAATATAATTAGTTTTTTTTACGCTCCGACATTTTTATAATTTTCAATTATTTTTTTTACATTTAGCGTGTTAAAAAGATTGTAATTTGTTTTGGAAGTAACAATTATTAATCTTCATCCGTTATTTATATAGTATATAATATAAAATATTTATAGTCCTTGACTATAAATATTTTTTTATGTATAATTGTTTTATGTCGTGAACAAAAACAAGAAAACGAAATCACCTTGACAAGTGTTTGAGTGTCATCTTTGAATTTTATGGCCAAACTTTCTTTAATTAATGTTTTGTCATTGAATTCAATCGTACGAGACTTGAAAAAATTATGAGTAATTATCGAACATCCACGATGTACTTTTTTGATATGTAAAGTTTTACTGCTGAAAGTTCTTTACCAGAAAATGCTTTTTAATTGTCTCATTGAAGTATTACGAAATATAAAATACATAGAATGCTAATGAGCGTATTATTTACAATTTTTTGACGTTTTTAAAAACTAAAAAGTTAGTATCAATTTTAAGAGCAGAAATAAATAAAAATATGTCATAAATAAAATAGTTACGATGAATATTTTTTTAAAGTATTATTTACAAACTAAACTAATAGTGGTTAGTTAAATATAGCAAAAGAAATGTATCGTAATCAAAAGGTGTTAGATTTGAGGATGAAAAGGAAATTGCTGTCAAGACTTGTAGGATTGAGTTGAGAGCTGATATTGTATTATTTAAACCAAAATATTGAATATCCTTGTCATCCTTGTCTAATGAAACTTAAATTGTTCAAATCTTACATAATATTAGAAGTGTTATAGATTAGTTACAGAGAGACAATATTGTACTGAAAGGAATATAGAATGCGGCTGAAGGTTTCGATTACCTTTGCCAACACGGAAACAGTTTATTACAAAAAAAAAGATCAGTCTTATTTTTCACACACAATTTCTTAATATTTGTATTAAATAAAAGAAAGTTTTGCTATAACTACTTTACGTTTTTTCATCATCTACCAAAAAGCGTGACTCTTTCTTATCATCTTAAATATCACAATCGATTCATATTACTTTAAATACATTAAATTGCACTTAACGTGTTTATTACATTATTTACAATTAGAAAGTAATATGACCGGCTATTTTTTATTTGTGAAAATCTTCGTACTTCTGATGGATAAATTTCATATTTATTTTTAAAAAATCATTACCTTTGCTAATATTCCATTATATAGAAGTCTGCACTAAACAACTAAAGATAAAAATTAATTACAGTTTTGTAAATCAAAAAAATAATATATGTCGGCCATATTGCTTTCACATATAACCTAAAATAAAGCTGTTACCACACTAGGTAGAAATACCACAACTTTCATTGTCTTTTTCGACCCTCGGATCTTGTGACCCAGGCCGCTGCCATAATCACGTGTGGGAGTGCCCCAGAGAACTGTGGCTGTGGTGGTGATTAGCGGCTAGGTGGTGAAAGTATGGCGCATAGGGTCCTGGACCCGTGAAGGGATAGGGGACGCCATGGGAGTAGAGAAGACCTCCTGGGTACCCTCCAGATCCGAAGGCACTGGCCGGTGGTGGTGGAACTGTGGGGCTGTTGACGTCCATACCGGGATTTTGCTTTTTCCATTTCGTCCGGCGGTTTTGAAACCATATTTTGACCTGCGGGAGAGTTAAGAATAAATAACTTTTACAACAGACTTGTCAGCCGAATGGAATTATGGAGTAAGCAGATCTTATATGTAACTGTCTCCGGATCGTTTCTAAACTTCTGTAAACAAATAGAATAAATAAATAAATGATAATTTATTTGCGAAAAGAACACTGCACCAAAAGAGAACAATAATACAAGAAAGGAACAATATAGTTATTACAGAGACATGCACAAAGACAGCAAGTACATCTATGCAAAAAGAAAAAAAAATAGAATACTCTTCAGTTGGCAGCGCATTTCACAAAAAGGTGAAACCTCAGTTAAAGTCAGGACTAGCAGTCCCAACACTGATTTCCATTAAACGTATTTAGTAGAGTATAGTTTACCAATATCGGCAGCTCTAGTTGCGGGACGCTCCATGCCAATCTTTATATAATATATATAATGGTTATTAGTTCAAAAAAAAACAAAGCTCTTATTTTTAGAGTTCTGTAAGTAAAAAAAAAGTGGAACACCCATAGACATCTTTGTTATCTGTTAGTCTGTCGAGACTCCAAGACCCTTTTTACTACATAAAATGCGACACGTCACGTATGATTTCACGCATTATTCTGCAAGTGAGAGAGTACGTTACAGGCATACGCTGCAATACAGCAAATAAAGCCTCATAATGAAATAGTGAATAATGAAATACTGAAAATAAAGTACAGAATTTAATTAATTAAATTACCTGAGTTTCCGTCAAACTGAGACTCAAAGCCAAATTAAGTCGCTCGCAAACCGACAAGTATCTGGTCGTCTTAAATTTATTCTCCAAGGACACGAGTTGTTCGTAGGTGAACGCCGTCCGTGCTCTCCGCGGTTTGGTACCACCTTTAGAATCCCTGGAGGACCCGTTCTTCCCCTTTTTAGAACTGAAGCTGGTTGGACTTTTTGGATCCCCGTTTTCGTCTAGGTCCGACTGCGTCAGGATGTCGTCGTCCATGTTCGATGTCTGGTCGTCGGTCTCAACGTCATCACCATCGATGTCCGAATGCTGAAGGTGATCTTTGACTGAAACAAAGAGAAATGCTTACTATTCATCTCGCGTGATGCATACGCAACTGTCATAGGAAGTCTGTTGGGTGACCAGTTGGGAAAGCGAAGATTTTGACTGGTATAATGTACCTACCGCGATAAAATCCGTTTATACAAAAACTAGCACCACGCCGCGGTTTCACCGGTCCTATTAGTCGTAGCGTCATTCATGGTACATGCCCATAGTCTGCGGGAAAAGAGGGGGGTCTGTCCCCCTCTTTTCCCCTAAACCTGAAGACAAAGAAGTAAAACTGTTGAGGCTGGACTAGCGCCGCCAACCAGTATTGGGTCCCACCGGAAAAAAAAACCATGCCCACAGCCTCCCTCGATAAATAGACTATTCAACACAAAAATATGTTTACTATTCGCTCAATAGTTCCTGATTACATCGTTCAGACAAACAAACTCTTCAGCTATCTATTATTAGTATAGATAGCCGTAAATTAACGAGAAAGATATGTGTGCTCCAGCTACGACATGCGACTGTAGTTTACTCGCTTTTTTATAGAATAGGGGGCAAACGAGAAATCTGCGACTCTTTTACGACTGCCGACGCCCATAAACATCCACACAATTACTATGCCGATGCGTTTATTTTGGCCAACTTCACATCTCACATTTATTGTACATGGATGATATAAAACTTTATGGAAGCAATTTAACTGAACTTCACAAATTAGCAGATATAACACAGGAGTTCTCGAATGACATACGCATGGAATTTGGCATTGATAAATGCAAAATACAATCAATTCATAGAGGCAAAGCTGAGAACAATACTTACACACTAAAGAATGGGGAACAAATAGGACCAGTAGATGATCAAACAGGACATAATACTTAGGCTATTACCAAACACAGCAAATAATGTCAACGAGATACAAAAAATAAACTTACTCAAAATTTCAGGGCCCGAATATACAAAATCCTTAAAACACAATTGAACGCACGAAATACTACCAAAGCCATTAATACATATGCAATCCCAATACTTACATATTCATTTGGTGTAATGAAGTGGTCCCAAACAGATTTAACTAAACACCAACGCACAATTAATACACATAATGACTAAATACAGAAAACACGCACGTTGTATGCAAGAGTGTGGATGCACTCTTGCATACAACGTCTTACATTGCCTAAGAGCGAAGGATGAAGAGGCATAATCGATATAAAAAAATTACACAATAAACAAATCACTACGCCGATTTTAATCACACACCACTCAACCTGAGAGATTATATGCCACAGAAAAATGAAATTATTACCAAACTACAAGAAAAAATACACACTTGGACGTAGAAGTCACTACACGGTAGACATCGCCTCGACTTGACCAACTCTAATGTTGACAAAAATGCGTCGAACACATGGCTCAAGAGAGGAGAATTGTTTCCAGAAACGGAATGATTTATGATGGCTATCCAGGATCAGGTAATAGATACACAGAACTAAAGGAAACACAATAGACACGATCCTACGCTTGTAACTGATAACTGGAGTCACTGCCATAGTTCTTCTGAAATAATCCAGCATATCACGGGTGCCTGTAAATCGCTAACACAGACAGACTACAGACACCGCAATGATCAGGTAGCATCAATAATACACCAATACCTCGCATACAAATATAAACTAACCACAGAAAAAAACTACACATTACAAATACAAACCTCAAACCGTATTGGATTCAACAGAATATAAACTGTATATAACAGAATATAAACTGGGACAGAACAATAATTACCGACAAGACAATACATTTCAATAGACCCGATATAACCTTGTATGATAAAAATAATAAAATTTTTTACCTTATCGATATAGCCATCCCGAATACGCATAATCTTTCAAGAACACACACTGAAAAATATCACAAAATATACAGACTTGGCCATAGAAATTAAATCACAATGGCGTGTACAAAACCGTCAAAACAGTTCCAATAACACGAGTCATTCCGTTAACGTTACACACCAGTCTCAAAACTCTAAATATTCCCAGATCCACATACAAAAAGCGACCATACTAAATACTTGCAGAATTGTAAGAAAATTTATGGGCAAGGAAGGATTACATAATAATTGATCATATAACTTAAGTACTTGGCGTAAGCCCGTGCTTGTAGTATAATTAGTACCTCTCTAGAAGAGGGTAAATAAATGTTCTAAATAATAATAATAATAATATCTGTGGACTTATCACACCACGTTAGTCTAGTGGTAAGTAACGTAAGGACTTGTGTTACAGGTACCAGACAACAGAAATACATTTACAATTCTTATTTTAGAAATAAATATAAGGCAGGATTCGAACCCTCTGCCTCTAGCGTAACACGCGGACTAACCGCCACTTGACCAACTGAGCCAGTTGGTCATCAAATGTACCTAAATATTCTAGGCGACTTTGCTATCGACTTCTAGTAGCCACAATCTCGAGATCTTTTATATTTTGTCTCATAATTTCACAAGCGCGCCAGAGAGTAATAGTTATAATTCAAAATTTAACTTTAATATTCAAACATATTTACTATGAACATATCTTACTAATATGCATTTCAAACCTACGTAGTCTGGTAACCTTAAAGATAATTAAGATAGAGTAGGGCATCCACCCTAAAAATCATCCGTTAAAGTGGAAACAAATGTGGTTCACTCTCTCTCTCTTTTTTTCACTCGTTTCTCTCTGTGCAATGCGTGTGCGAGATTAGGTAGAATGATAATAATGCCTTCTCATCTTCCTTCTATATTAACCGAGACGGCATCTCGCCGTCATACAAGTGCCTATACAGTGTATGACACTGAATATAAATACGTAAACTGAGTATAAAGAAACTAATTCATTGGTACTGGAATTAGATTTTATAGAATTAAACCTATTCGATCATAAAGTATTAGTTTTAAAATAATATGGCGCCAGTAGATTTTATTACATGTTGTGTGTCAACTGAAAAAATGCGTAGAGGATGCGCAATAAAAACACGACGGAAAATTGAATATAACGAACTGCTAAAAACCATAAAATCAATAACGAAACATATTCATATAAATTAAAATACTTAACGATTTCCCTTAATATTTTTATTTCATGTAAAAAAATATTCAGTGATATAATAGACGTCCATTTCCGTCATGAGTGCTGCCATTGCGAAAAAGTTATAAAACCAACAGTTGTTCACACCGGCAACATTGGCAACGAAATCGAGACGTCCGGAAACATTAAAATATAATTTACGATTGTTTTGTTGAAATTAGTAACGTCCTCTAATGGTCGACAGGATGTATAAATACCAATGAAATCGTCACAGTATTTAGAGGCGACATTCGAACAAGCTTCGAAACGCGAAATGGCGGTAAAATCAACGCTAATAAGTGTCAAATCAATATCAAAGAGGTTTAATGTGTCATACACCGCGGCAGAATAGTTTTAGTGACGCCACTTGTCAACGCCGCATATTAAAATAATTAACCGTAATAACGCGGGGCATACGGTTTTAATTTACAATATTCAGTGCTGGTAACACTGGCTCTTTATTTTCTATGATATGGTTTCGTATTATTTTCGGAGGTTTTCTTTATGAAATGACACAGGACTATCGAGATAATAAAGACAGAGAAGGGATGTCATACGCAGTTACATGCTGGCGACTGGCCATTTTGGCGAATAAGGAAGGAAGATTACCCATATATATATCCGTACCTCAAAACGACATTGTAATAGATTACTGTATTTTTGTCCACGCAACTCGACAAATTTAAAGAAGACTCTGTTTTTGTTCCGACACGAGTCTGGAGTACACTTCTTAAGAATAGATGTAATTTTGAAGTGAAATACCTTAAGAAACGTAAGAGACAGAAGCGCGAACCGGTCACTATTCAAACGATTTCAAGTCTTCAACTATTTCACATGGAGTTAACTACAATTAATTTATCTAAAATATCCAACTTATCCAAATGGCGTCGTTTCCAAAATTCTTACATTCACGCAACTGTATTATCTTTTATTATTATACAAGCAACAACAACGACTCAGTAGTAAATTACGAATGTGCTATTTAATCTGTAAAACAGCCTATCACTGTTGTGACAGGCGTCTGGCTGCAAGACATTAAAGTCTTAGAATAAACCAATATATTGCCACCCTGGAGCTGTCAAAAGGTATGACACGAATTAGCGCGGCAAAATTAACAACATGTGGTGATGAGTGATATATTGGGACGCGCATGCGCCCTGGACAACACAAAAACAGACTTGTTTGCAAAAAAATATATATTTTATGTTTGTATAGTGGAGTTGTAGAAACTTCTTTTCGCAGCGACATCATATAAGGACTTGGTAATCGGCTCATGGTCCTTAACAGTATTTTGACAGATGGCAGGTAAAAAAAACTTATGTGTGTATAGGTCCCGGCACGAAATTATGTCGCTGACCGTTATTGCGCAGAAGTGGCGAATACGTACAGTTGCGCAGCTAGCCCCTCCACTGATCATGCGGCGCTAAAGTTACCTGTAGTATAGGGATTAGCCATGATACGGCGCGACATAAATAGTTTCTTTGTAGCAAACTTCAACAATAGACACATGTTATTGTTGGAGTTTGCTATGTCGTTATGTACGTGTATGCGTGCGTTGCTATGTGGCATTCTTTCGCCAGTTTCAATCCTAGTGCAAGCATGGAAATAAGTGATGAATTCTACGATCATCTTTTCGTTTTCAAATATTTATTATCGTAGCCGTAAATATACATTTTAATCAGAAAAGATGATCAGTATTGATAAATATCAAATAATGATTAATAGATAATGAACATCAAATAGATCAATAAAAAAATCTGTACATATCTATAAATGGATTTCAATAAAAATCAGTACATTTATAGAGATAAGGATTTTTTTTATACTGAAATCTGAAACGACCAAGGAATGACATTCTGTAGGCGTGGTCTATTTAAATTTGTAACAAGGAACCAAAGAGGTTTAAAATTCAGGACCACTGTTTACACTCCTTACGGGTCAAGGTGGTATCCAAAAAAATAAGGAAGATAGAAACGGGATGAGAGCGAATTCGTAAAAGGCGTATCAAGAATTTTTCGCCTCGGCCGCACGCGGCTCTTTTCGTTTGTACTCTACCTTCACTAGCCGCCTGCCAGCACGACACGAAGTTTGGTTATAATTATTTTAAAAAAATATTTTAATTAGATTAGTATTATTTTATTATTACCACTTGTAACTTTAATAATTTAATATCTGTTAATATATATTTCTTAATTTGAATATTTTACAAAATAAATTATGAAGTACAGTCATTATTTATTTTGTAAAATAAGCGAAACGGATTCTTTTATCCGTTACAAGTGAAACGGATGAATGATTTCCGAAGATTTTTGCGACTGCTATTATTTGTTCTTACTGTCGATAAAATTAAAATGTCGGTTAGTATTACGGACTTAATATAAATGATATACGTAACATATATACAATGAAAATGTATGTATTAATATCCTTAGCCATAATTGTAAATCTAAGACAACATCTTCAAAGCGATCTGTATCTTCGCGTATGGAATAATTTCGGGGCCCGTCTTTGTTCTCGCATCCCCCCAAATCCCAGTGAGGAAAGGCACTTGTAATCGAGAGGGCTTTATTAATTACAAACTTACACCGCAGAACCCCGTTGCCCCTCCAAAATAGACGCTACTCGATATTAAACTCTAGTGCCATGAAGTTAAAATGTAAATTGCTCTACCACTGTATGCCGAGTCTGAAAATGGACCTTATCTTTTGGGCGGCAGTTTTGCATGGCGCCTGATTTTAATTTAACGATTTTAGTCTTTACTCCCTTGGCATAAGACTGATATCGTATCGGTCGTTGTACTATAAACAAGCGCCCATCAATTTGTTAAATGAAGAAAATGGAAGTGTAACTCTGAATGGATTCTTGGTTCGGTGATTCGGGGCTGTGTTCTCAGCTATGTCAAACGATTTCTCAACCTTCTGTCTCGTGTGTGGTACAAACGCAGTCTTATAGAAAGCGTTGCATTAGCGTCATATAATTTATACTATAAGCAAAGAAACAGTCGGAACCTTTTGATGACTACCGACATTTTTATGCAGATTTGTTGCCGCCGTTCACTCCTATCCAACAGGCCACCGGAAACTCAAAAATGCATCAAGCGCGACAGGATTGCTGTTACTGTACGGCGAGATAATCTGGGATAGTGCAACTCCCCGTCCTGCTGGCTCAATTCGGCTGCAATGCATCTTAACAATAAAATACAATTCTTTTTTATTTTATTTTTTCGGGCCTGAACATTTCATCGGATTGTTATGAGTGCTCGTCTGTCGACGAGACCAGGTTTACGGTTGAGAAAAGGACTGATCTCTCTCCCGCAGATAGGAGCGATGCATGCCGATATGAGAACAGTAAATTTAACTATTATTATCATGGCCAGGGGTACCAAGGCACGTCCTCCAACTCTAACATCGGGGAAAGCTCTCGGCCTCGGCACTGACGTGAACGCCTAGCTTACGGAGAGGATCAAGACCGACAGCTTGAACTTTTAAGAAGAGGGGATCAGGAGGGGGAGCCGCTTTTTTACCCCTCTTATAAGAAGGGGCAAGGGGCGAGGATGGAAACCTCAACCCCTTGCACTGTTTCGGGCCTCCCCAAGTAGACGACGAGCGGGTGAGAGAGGAGGCCGCAGACGTGGCCTTCCCCCGCAGGCGACGAGCTGGTGAGAGAGGGGTCGCAGACGCGGCCTCGCACCGTAGACGACGAACGGGGGCGCGAACGAGACGCTATATGTTGCGCCCCCAGAAATATTTCTGCACCTGTGCTCGTGTCGGATCTGGACGGGAACTCGGCCCGCGTTTTAAGGCCACGACGTTGCGGGGTGGTATTCAGAGGCAGCCGGACGGTCCTCGAGGAGAAAAAAATCTTTCCTTTTCGTAAAAGGCCAGACTTGTCGCTGGAGGAATCGTGTTGCGTGCAGATCCGAGAACCTCCAATAAAGCGGCTCAAGACACCCGCAGAGGTTTAGTCGGTATCGCACCCGCGATTGCCGAGACCCCCATACGGTCTAGGCTACCCGGGCCCCTTAGATGTCATCCGTAAATGGATTATCTTGCATCAACAAAAAAAAAGGGCTCAGTGCGTGTATAATTCAGGTCATTGCTATGATACGTGACATATGCGAGGGCAACACGCGCGCCCTCGCGCTCTTTACTACTACTACTACTATTTAGTACTAAACAACATATTTTTAATCCAGTAGGGTACTAGATTAAAAGAAATATGTTAGGTATCAGGTGACAGTTGACACTATCACTCATCAGACCATAATGTTCTTGGTTAAGCCTGGGAGAAGTAGACACTCATAACTCTTTACTTACTTAGCAATAACTGCCAGGAGAGGGCTCGGGCCGACATTAAGTAAAAAGGGTCGTTTTTGGTTACCTGTTCCGTAGACATAATCGAAACTACAGATGCCATTAATCGGTGTAGCAGACTACGGCTAATGAACAGATATGTTTGTGGAACTGTACGCTTTTACAAATAACACAAATAACTTTTACATTTAAGTAAATGTATAAACCTTAGACAATATTGATACAGAGCAGTTGCAGTCCGTATAGATAAGTTGGTGACCATATACTTTTTTTTTAAATCACACAAAAAACTTTTACATGTTATAATAAATGTATAAACCTTTAACAATATTTAAACAGTAAAACATATAACTTAAAATCTCAAACAAATCCGGGGCATTTTCAATTACAACTAGCTAACAAGGGCTTATTTATTAAATAACTTTTCCCCCAAATTTACTCAAAAAGGGTGATTATTACATAAATCCGTTGCCGGGAGCTGGAAATTTGGCGCGCAAACGAGGGGTTTAATGTTGGCAGCACTCGTTGACTTTTTAATTACAACCGTCGAATTACGTGCAAACAACCCGCCTTAGTGATGCCTCGAATAGCAATGCCGTTTAAACGGTCAAATAATGAATGTTAACGGAAATAAATAATGTTTCAAATGCATTTAAGTAAAATATAAATATTATTTCAGAATATAACGTATATTATTAATTAAGAACTGAAGCTGGAACAATAATGCTATGTCAAAGATTTTTTAATGCAATGATTAGGTGAAGGTAGGTCCTACCAACCAAAGGAAACCATTTTTCTTCTTTGATTTATATAATATAAAATCAAATGCTTGGAGCACTTTTTATATTGGAACATTAGCAAAAATATCTGTAAGAGTTAGTAAAAGACCAGAAATAAAATATGGAAACACCAAAAAAGTACCTTTACAATACACACATGTGGCTTGCATGAGTTATGTAATATGCATTTCAAGAAACTCGTCTCTTAGAATTTCTCCTGCTTTCAGCTAATTGTAGGAATGGATAGGAGGAGATACAGGTCGTGTTTGTCCCATGTTATAATTCAAAATGGCGATTACTGAGATGCAAAGTTTAAAATAATCGAATTCAGTCGAGTCGATATTTAGGGGGTGCCCAATAATGTGTCGTGAAATGAAGTGACGTTGAAATTCTTCTCCACCGCACCCCTTTTTTCGAATGGGGGAGCAAACGAGCAATCGGAGCATTTTTACGACTACCGAGAACCATGAGCATCCACATAAATCTACACAAACTGCACGAGACGCGACACTGAGGATGTCACTTCACGGCTGTATTATGTGGGCGAGTGGTACCTCACCGGTCGTGCCGGCCGAATTCCTTTGCATAAGAGGATGTATTGTCATGCACTATGCATGTCACTACCTCCTCCTATGCAGCATGGGATTACCTCTTCCTAAAGCCTTCCTAAAATATTTTGTCTTAGAACAAAAATAAAAGATACACAATTTCATAAAGAACTGTCATTCTAAAGCATCCGGTGGTGTATATAAATACATTTTTGCAAAGTCAACCTTACGCGTATGACTTCAAATTGTTTTTATAAGTGCAAATTTCACGTGTACACATTTTTATATGAACGGTTTTAAGATGAGATGCTAACTGTGTATCTTGGTATTTTTGTAAATCAAGGGTCAGACGTTAATACTTTATACTATAGACATGTATAAAAATACATTTAAGTATATGAAACACATTGTAAGACCAAAAATGGAAAGGAATAAATCCAGAAAAGAAGAAAGAAGACCAATAAGGCTCTTGGGGTGGAACCTGTAGTTCACTTGTGGGTAAATCGAGTCGAAGCACGGAAATCTCCCTTTTATAAACTGTTTGAGTTGGATGCAAATTTTAAATATAATAATTTCTAGGGTTCCGTAGCCCAATTGCCAAAAATGGAACCCTTTTAAATTCTTGATGTCCATCTATCCGTCAGTATGTGTGCAGACGTTTCCCTCTGGGTTATGGACACTGTAGGTTTGAAATTCAGAAGTTAGGTGAATTTTATGAACCGTTACAAAGACACGTTGTATGGTTTTGGAAAATAAAATGATTAAGGGCCCTCAGACATACGTGTAAATGAGGAAAGAACATTCTTTTTCGCAAGGGCATAGCGGTGTGAGAGCCATTAGAGCGGTCTTTCGAAAGGGATGGACATTTCTCGTAAGCCTTTTTGTTTATGTTATATATTCGCTTCTAGAGATTCTTTGCCCTCTAGACCTTCTTCTAAATTGGCAAAAAGTATGAGTATTTTGCTAGCTTTCAAACTACAGAGGGAAAAGTTGTTTCCTATGGGACTTTATAAAAGAATGTTTTTTTTTAAAGTCCTATAGAAAATTGTTTTGAACAAAATCGATATTGTAATATAAGAACCTACTCACGTATGTAAAATATGGCGCATTAAGGTGAGGAGGAATGGAGGGCAACGCATCGGCGTGGTAATAATGCGAATGTTCATAGGAGTCGTAAAAACACTCCGATATCTTCTTTGCCCCCCCCCCTATATTTTAAATAAAAATAAACTAAAATTAACTCACCTCGTGAAATTAAACGCTGTGTAGTATAGTGAAGAAGTAAGCAATAAAATTAGTCATAGAATAACTACACACCTACCCCTTTTTAAATCCAAATCGAATTCTCCGGACCCAATTCAAATGCTAAAAAGCGAAAAATAAGCCGGCATAAATCGTAAACGCCCAAAATTTATCACCGCTTGACCCTCTGAACATCTTATTCACCTTTTATTTTTATTTGAGTGAGCAAGGAACAAATCTTAGCGCAGAAGGTATAATAAAATAATCGTTAGATTCGTTTAGAAGAGTCTAATTTCACGGTTTGGTGCCCAAAGGGATGGTCGCCTGTCCCTCTCGCACTTTGAGGCCCGCCGTAGCGGTCTCTTTCGTGCAAGATCCAATAGTTGGACGGAGTTTATTTTTAGTGTTTACAGGTTTTGCGGAAGGGTTTTATCGGTTAGGGGGGTTATTTTAATGTTTTTGAAGAGTGTTTTCGTTGGCAGGTAAGTGCATGCTGTGATGTCATCGATGGATAATGAGTAGACGTTCGAGAAGTGTGTAGTGAAGTATGAGAAGGCTGGTGGGATTGCGAAGGGCTTTCTTATCATCTAGGAAGAGGTAGTGTCATGCTGCATAAGAAGTGGTAGTGCCATGCATGGTACATAACACTACATCCTCCTATGCAGCGGAAGTGGGCCGGCACGACCGTGGAAGTACCTCTCGCTTACTTATTACCAGCAAAATGACAGCGTTGCTGACGCGTTTCGTACGGTTTGTGAGTAGCCGGTGGCTCACGTATGTATATGTACATCTTTGACCGAGACAGGATTCTAACCCGCGACCTCTGGTTTAACACGTGGATTCACCACCACGTTACTAACTGAGCCAGCCGGACGCGTACATAAAATAACAATGGCGTGTAGTCGGTTTTCACTGAAAACATCTTCAGCAGCGTGATTACAACGAAAAGTATTACGAATTCATGTCAGCAACATTCGTCAGCGACATGCTAGCAAAAGGAAAGTGGAGTTACGCTAACGTATAGCGACACCTACAGCTACAAGTACTAATTAATAAAATTGCAGCAGTGCTCCAATTGTGTGCTACTAAATACAGGTCATTATTGCTGAAGCAAAGAACTAGTTCTCGCTCACGTCACTAGGGATCTAGCGTAAGGATATATTGTAGTCTCAAATATCAAATTGCGTTTTTGTAATTTGTATTAAATTAAATTTACAATCTTTTTCTACGAATATATCGATGATCTATACAACTTTGTTATTAACTAGCAGTCCGTACCGATTCGCAAGGTGTTATTACAAAACATAGCAAGACTTCATTCATTTACAATAATATAAAAAATAAAAATTTTAATGTGGGCCACATAAACATGACACGTTACCATGACAACGAATTCAATTTATAACAGAACAACGTCAGTCGGGACAGCTGGTTGTAAAGAAATATCAAAGTTAACTTAAAAGTCTGCAGTTATTTGATATTTTTCACACTTATGCTTAGTGATGTTAATACTGATCTATAAAACTTTGTAAAGTGTTACACAGCCTGTGGTCGGAGATAATTTAACATTGTAGTGGTGAATTTTTTCTCATATTGGTCCTCTATATAAACATCATCATCAGCCGGACGACGTCCACTGCTGAACATAGGGCTCCCCCCTACAGCGCCACAGGTCAAGATCACTCTTTATAATAATAGTATAGATTATTAAATTATTAACAATTAATTACTTATTATTTGAGTACATTTAGATCAAAGTTTAGAGCAGTTTAAACATATAGGAACTACTTGGATCGCTACAGACTAAAAATCGTTTAAAGATGATTAAACGAAATGTTGAGAATGTAGAGCGGCGTGCACTCCTAAGAGGACTTTAGTAAGAGGTAGTGCGGACCGGGGAGGTACCTCCCGCTCGCATGATATCTCTTTAAAGTGACGGCATCGGTACAGTAGCGTCATTTGTGGTTTGCGAGTGTCCGGTCCGGTCCATTGGAGGAGTAAAGGCAACGCATCGGCATATTAATTTGGCGTATGATGAAGGGCATCGGTAGTCATAAAAAGGCATCGTCTACTCTTTTGTCCCCTATACTATGCTAAAGGATACATCGTATTCGAAGTCCCATGTGAGTTGTGTTGTTACAGATATGATCTAACGAATACAGCATCCATCAGTTAAGTTAACGGCCGGACCCCGGGAGTGATCACTCGGAAGTAATGGTGATAAAGATATATCTGGCTTCGACTCTGGTACAACCCTTTTACACCAATCCCCCCCCCCTTCCTTCCCCTCTCCCGCAATCATTTACCAAAAAATTTGAACTAATAATGAAAATAGTCTTTTATTCTATTATGATTTATTATATTTTGTAAGATTCCAATCACGGCGGCGCAACCGGGGAGGTGCCTCTCGTTCACGGCCGCTGCCCCGATCTGTCGGTTTCCGGGAGCCCATTGGAGGGGCCAAGTATTGCTACACAGTTGTATTTATGCTAATTTAAGTACTAGTTACGTGATGATGGTCATAAATCGAAACCGGCCGTAAATGTAAATTGAAAAATAAATATTTGTGTAAAAGTATATAAAGTTTATTTATTTATCCAATTGTTTACTAGTTAGACACTATTTTGTAAGAGGTAGTGACACGCTGCATTGCGGCCCAATTAGGCCGATGCGACCGGACCTCGCTGACATGACACCGCCGTTATGTGACAATCATTCTGTCGCGTTTCATGCTGATAGTGAGTAGTGTCGCCTATTGGAGAGGAGGAGGAAAGGATGACAAGGCATCCGCATGACAACATTGATGCGGATGTCTATGGCTGTCGGCACTATGTAAAGAAACAGTATAAAAAGATCGCACTATAATTAATGCGATCGTATTATACTCACTAATGTGTAGGCCATCAATTTATATTAATTAATTAAGATCTGGGATGGATGGACATCTATCCCAGATCGGCGTGTGCCATGTATGTTAGCGGCAGGGTATTGTTCTTCTTGGCGTTTCTTTAATACGTCTTCCTAAACTTTGTTAGCCCATCTCCTGATTGATTCTATGGTGGTGTCAATGAAATTAAAATATTTTTATTCAAAATAAAATTTTATAAATTAGTTTTTGATCGTCATTAACTAAACCTACCTCCGGTACAACCCTAGCCCTGTCCGGAGTAGAACAGACGAAACAAACTCAGCGGGTCTAATCAATAAAGAAATAAATAAATAATACACAACAAATTTACAAATAATATACAATTATCGACATAAGCAGAAACATATCTGTCTTAAACTTCACTATTTCATTGTAATAAAATTTACCACATAACCGCCCAGTATTAGCTTTTTTTTTTAAATTTAATAATTGAAAGCCCACGTCCACTGGGATCATATTTTAGAGGCGTATACACGGCCTCGTAAATTTACTTTGCCAAGTCTATGAACTGGTAGATCTAGTTTGTGTCTATTCCTAGTGCTTCTATCATGTATATCACTTTTTTATTAAATTATTCTTACGTACGTACAGGACATTGTCTGAAATGTGAGAGTAAACAGTCCGTACCGATTTCCTTAAATTCATCTGTAAGTTATGAGAGTGAGGGGTATCTCCGCGGTCGTGGGGGCCGATTCAACTGCAACGCAGCTTATAACCATCGATACCAAAGTAGTGTTGACTAGCTAGTCAATACTTTACTCTTGACTATCACATAAATGCTAATAATGACATGACTGGCCCATTGGAGAGGAAAGGGGGCAACGCATCTGTATGACAATAATGAGGATGTCTATGGGTGTTGATAGTCTTTAAAAGGCCTACCTACGAATAAGTAATATTTTCGCAAGTTGACAGAGTCTGGAATCAGTCGCACGCCGTCAGGAGCGTTGATCTGCGTTCCAATTCACGTCTCCAGTAAGCCACTGGTTGTATTTAGGCAACTGTTAGAGCTAGGGTTGCCACCCGCACTCTAAAATAGAGTATCATCTCTTAAACCGACTGCATCAGAAGGAGGGCAATGTTTTTCGCGGCTTTGTATTTACGTATGTATGTCGATTTCTATGTTTCTATTTTCTTTTTACGTAAGAGGTGATATTAGATTCGCCTTGACACAGCGAGTGTCAAGAAGTAAAAAGTGACAGATTTTGAGCACAATTTCATGAAGTTCATCCTTTACATACCCGACACACCAAGTTGGGTATCAAATTGTAGAGATTTAACTGACTATTCCAAAAATGTATATAACTTGTACTTTTAATTTGACAGTCACTAAAAAATGAAGTAAATAAAGAAAAGAACCAATAATTCGACTGCTAAACTGAAAATTTTTCTTGATAAATAATGGGACCCTACCGTAGAAGCCTTGTATTTTTCAAATTAGTATCCTATCACCATCACAGCCTAAGACAACCTTACCTCTACAATAGGAGCCCAGTAAGCGAAACGTCAGCCACGATATTGAAAAACGTCTCGCAATGATATGTGTGGCTAATCGGCCCTGTTTTTTAAAATGGCTAACCGTAATGTGATATGGCGATTTCTACAATACGGCTGCAACAGATATATAATAAAACTAAATGTTGCACGTCACAACACAGTTTGACAGTATCACATATTGTTATCACAGAAGTTTTATCATTGTGCTCATTCCGTGGTGTCGACAATGTCTCACTTAATAAATATGACGAGATCGTATGAATATCATAGTCACTATAGCAAAACTAATTTTACGGATTTTATCGCGGCTTATTAAGCACTTTACTATTCTATGGATGCCGGCCAAGGACGACCCGTGAGGCTATTGAAATTAAAAATATACAAATTTCAATACAGAGGATGCCTTTTTATATCATAAAGAGGCAAACGATCAATAGGAGCATTTTGATAACTAGCGACGCCCATGAACATTGGCATGATTGTCACGCAAATGCGTTGCCCTCCTATCATCCCCACACCCCAATAGGAGCTTCCTTCTGCGTGGGACTCAATTGTCAACATAATCAAATCTAAATGTTACACACATGATCAAAGCTGCAGTTAATCGGAACAAATAATTAATTATAAAAATCTACTTTTAATAACTTATGTCATTAGGACAATTGTCATCTCGCTCCACCCATTGGACATGATACCTGTAAAGCTTCTGAAACGTCGGCATAGTAAAATACAAAGTAAGCCGCGATAAAATCCTTTAGAGTAATTTGATTATGCTGTGTAACATTCGCGTAAACCCAAGAAAAGCGTATTATGGTCGTCTGAATCTCTCTGAATCTGAACTACTAATCATCAAAAAAAGAGTAAAAATATCTCCCCCTGGCAATAAAATAATGTAATTAGTCACTTAATTGAATAATCAAAGGAACATCAGTAGTATCGACGAGCGCGACCTGTCCGTCCATCCGTATATCTTGTCCCTATCCTGTCCCGCTGCACGCGACGACAGCTTTGTGGCATCCGGCAGACGAGGGGCATTACACCACTTGATTAATTGACCAGAGAGAATACAGATTATTAAATCTATATATTTTTACAAGCTTTTATTTAGTTTCACATATTTGTCTGTAACCGAATATTACAAGTTAAATTTAATGCACTTCCCGATTACTGACTGCGATGATTCTTTATGTGCTTTTTTAGATGACAATCCAACAATTCTATGACCTAATGTCATATTATCTGTGCCAGCTTCGCCCGTAAATAACAGAGGCTGGATACGTCGACAAATATGCAAAACATTCCTCAAGAATCGCTCTGCCCATTGGAGAGAAACGCATCAATATCCGTTCAGTAGATTTTTAGGAAATAAATCACATATAGACAGTCCGCCTTTGGCGACTTTGTTTTATAATATGTATATTTTTCTCATATTTTGTGATTGAGCTGATTACGATAGCCTATAAAGCTTATACCTATTAATTTATTGTTTATTAACATCACAATTAATAGGCGACGCCACTCGGCCCCTACTGAAACAACACAAAAGCATTGTATATAGTTTGCGAAATAAGCGGGCCTCTAAGGTATATAATATAACCTAATGTTAAGTGGAAATCACAAAAGCATTACCCTCCTTTTGGCGCAGTGAAGTAACAAGCACGTAAACCAGTAAAAGTTGAACTATACTCATTATAAAACGTGGTCCCCAAAAGCTGTCGGTATGATTCTCTCTAAATCGACTGAAAGATTTTTGTGCGAAAAGTGCGAAGGTTTTAGTGTGTCCTGCTATTCACGTGCGAAGCCGGTGCAGTTTATTATAAAACAAAGGCTCTAAAAGCTTTATGTATATATATGATCGATTTTCTCAAAATCTACTAAATTGATTTTTATGCGGTTTACGCCGATAGATAGAGTACCTCCCGAGAAAGGTTTTAGTGTATAAATTAAGTGTTGTTCACGGGCGAAAACGGAGCGAATCGCTAGTATGTTATAAAATAAGATACAAGCACTTACCACGCGTAGACGCGCTACGCACCTTAGAGGTTTATTTAGAATCAAGGGGAACAAACGTGCAACCGTATTTCGTGACCTGCGCCTATTAACATCCACACGGTTGAATGTTTATGCAGATGCATTTATGTCGTCCTAGTTGAATTTCGGCTACAGCGGCCATCTCTATTGAGGGAGCCATCTGCGCGGGACATGTTATACTGCACAAGTGTCTGCGCAGGCACAGGTGCATTATCTATTCCTTTTTCCTCCTATTCCGATGGGACGGCGATCCGACACGACCGGAGAGAAATCAGGCGCAGGACCGACGGCTTAACGTGCTCTCCGAGGCACGGGGGTGTGACACCGCCTACTGTCTAACTCCGGACAGTTATTAGAATTTGGAATATCCTGATAGCACTTTTTGTATGGTCTGACCCGGGACTCGAACCCGGCACCACACGTCTGCGGCCACACACGAACATGTTTACCATTACATCACGAGGCAGTTAGATACGAGATGCATTTATTATTAGTACCATTAACGAATAGTACATTTCCGCCAAACAAGGTAGTGCCATGCTGCATAGTAGGAGGTAGTGCCATGCATAGTGCATGACACTACACCGTCCCTTGCAACAGTATTGGGCCGGCACGACCGGGGAGGTGCCTCTCGCTCACATAATACAGCCGTAAAGTGACATCTGTAGTGTCGCATTTCGTGCGGTTTGTGAGTAGCTGGTGGCCCATTGTTGGGTGGGAGGAGGGCAACGCATCGACATAGTAATGATGTGGATATTCTAAATCGCACAAGCGCAGTCAAATGGACCTGAAATTTAAGATCCGGAGCTCTGCTACGTCACATTTATGTCTCGCCGAATAGGATTAAATGGCGCGAAAATATTTGTGTAGACGCGTTTAAAAACAAAATATTTTAAAACTTTTTACTTTTTCTACTTTATAAAAAAAACATATGTCTTGATGAATTTCTTTAAAATTAAAAATGCAAAACTATAACATGTAATACCTTCCGTGTTATAATTGAATACTTTCACTTTTATAGAGAGGTCACAAGTCGCCACCGATTTGAACTAATTGTGTTTAATAATCCACCGATCGGATGGAATTCATTTTATTCGTCTGCCATAAGAAAAGTACGAAATGCCGTCGCATTAATACCTAATAGTAAATTAGAAACAACACTAGCATTACTAAGACTAAAGTAACGTGTTCTGTAATAAACAACATATATTTAAACGCCCGGAATATGCCAACTTTTGTTTGTTTGTGTTAGTGTTTCTGTTGCAATCGGTTAAACTTAACACTAACAAAAACCTAACAGTTATATATTTTGCACTATTTTTATAGAATAGGGGGCAAACGAGAAATCGGAGCCTTTTTACGACTATCGACGTCCATGAACATACACATAGTTAGTACGCCGATGCGTTGCCCTCCTACAGCCATGTTGGGCCACCTATTATTATTATTATATTTCGCATTCCGCACGCACTATTCGCAAACCGCACGAATCGCGACACTGAAGGCTCGGTCGCTTCACGGCGATATTATGTAAGCGAGAGGTACCTCCCCGGTCATGCCGGCTCAATCTCGTTTCATTGGACCTTGGCGCAACCTCCTCCTATGTAGCATGGCACTACCTCTTTCATTTTTTTTCTAGGTACAGTAAATGCTCATGAGATTAACATTATTAATTTTTGGTCTCATCTATAGAAACCATTGCCCGCAACATAGGCCTAACTAACATAGTATAATTAGCTGAAGGAGGCAGCCCTCAGCAATCATACATGCCACTAACACAGTATAATTAGCTGAAGGAGGCAGCCCTCAGCAATCATACATGCCACTAACATAATAGACTAGCATCACCCCGTTGATCCGCACGCGTTACTCCGGTCCTATTAATCATAGTTTCATGATAAATAACTATAGTCTGCCTTGATAAATGAACTATTCAATACAAATAGGATCTTTCGGTGCCGTCAAGTCCTGAGATTAGCGCGTTGAAACAAACAAACAAATTCTTGAGCTATGTAGCTTATTAGTATAATGACTAAGTTTGTATGTATTTATTCACGTAGAACGTCTCTCTGCATGTGCTAAGTGTGTGTAGAACGTCTCTCTGCATG
>JAFELO010000539.1:8622-22218 GCA_017140195.1 Eumaeus atala | reverse complement strand
GTGCTAAGTGTGTGTAGAACGTCTCTCTGCATGTGCTAAGTGTGTGTAGAACATTGTAAAACAAAGTTCCGAAAAGCTGCCTGAGTGTATGTGATCGATTCTCTCAAAATTTACTGAATGGACTCTCATAACATGAAGGAATCCTAAAAATTGAATGTTTCACTAAGGACTTTACGTACCTGAAACCGCTGAGAGCAAAGGCTGATGTTGATGATTACAAGAAAGGACTGTGTCATCCAAAGGAACATGTTGTCGGTTGCCATAAACCATGAAGCGCTATAATTTAAACGAGCCATTAACTAAATCATAATTTTACGAGACACGGGTATTTGCGCTCCAGATTACCTCCTTTTGCGTTTAGCACAACTAAAGCTTAGTTTTCCTAGGTAAACGACCGTCATGGGTTATGGTAGATAGTTATGGTGGGAACCGTGCCATTTGGTTCTCATAGTCAATGACAATGACACCGTAATGTGACGTCATTCAACGTGTTACGGCCGCTTCGTAAATGGCGTGACTAGAAACGAAGCACGGTTTACTAAAGAGCGGTCTTTGACACCGTAATGTGACGTCATTCAACGTGTTACGGCCGCTTCGTAAATGACATGACTAGAAACGAAGCACGGTTTACTAAAGAGCGGTCCTTGACAACGTAATGTGACGTCATTCAATGTGTTACTGTCGCTTTGTAGTTGACGTCACTGGAAACGGAGCACAGTTTACTAAATAACGGATTTTGACACCGTAACGTGTTGTCTCTCAACAATGTGTAAGGGCCGCTTTATAAGTGACGTCAATAGTAACCGAGCACCGTTTTCAGAAAACATGATTTTAACCTGAACTTTGCTATGGAATAGAAGCCCATTACAGCTTCATCGGATTGCTATTAATGCCGGTTGGGCGTCGAGCCTAGGTTATGGGTGGAAAAGGGGACCGACCCCACACTCACCCGCAGATGGGCGAGATACATCCCGATATGAGAGAGATTGTAACAGCTAGTTTAACTACTATTATCATGGCCGGTGGGACCAGCAGGTCCCTCCGCCACCGACTGGGACGTCGGGGGGACGGGAAACATGACAAGTTTGTGTACTAATATGGTAACTTGCACACGCAGGAATTAAAAGTATCTTTCGGGACTATTCTGACCTAGAACCGCAAAGATCTGCAGAGTCCTATGCTCTTTAGAGATCGCTGGTGCCGCTATTTCCTCGAACACTAAAATAAGGTTATTACCATTTCCAGTCGTTTTCCTGACTTATTGCTTACCAAATCATTGAAATGTAACCAAACGTCTATAAGAATTTTGGTAAAGTTTTATTCCTGGACGCGTTAATTTCATTTGTTAAACATTGAACTTCAACACGTATACTGTGTGCAGTAGTGTTGAAGTTTATATATGAAAGTTAGTGTTAAACATTGAACTTCAACACGTATACTGTGTGCAGTAGTGTTGAAGTTTATATGTGAAACTTAGTGTTATAAAAGTCCAAAAACATCAAGATGATACAGTCGGAGAATCCGTCCACATAACAGATGTGCTGATGTCAAATTATGCATTTTGTGAAAACAACTTAAAATCATGCGCGTCATACTCAGACTTTTTAAAATGACAGGTCAGTATCAAATCGTGTATCTTATATTTTCGTAAATCATTGGTTGGTATGCAATATTTGCAGAGAATCGACAACGATCTTTAATTTAAGATGATTACAAATTTATGACTTAATACTACAGCGATTTGCCTCGGTTTCATCAGTGAATATCAACCGCCGGATTATAACTGTAAAGCCGTCCTAGGGAACGGCTCTATTCATGGCTGAAAGCAGCATGAAAATCCGTTTAGTATATTTAGAGAAAATCGATCACATACAGACAGATAACTTTTGGGGACATTGTTTTACAATATGTACGAAAAATAAATAATTTAAACACGTTATACACTATACACACACAACAAGATATAGTAACATAACACTTGGTACAAAATAAAATGTTTTGCTATTATTATTTGTATTTATTAGCTTAGCTGCCAGCTGTGCCTCGAGGTTTTATCTGCGTCAAATCTATCCGGAATATAATTTTTTTTAAACATAAAGTAAAATTATGAAATTCCAGTTTATAAATAATATCTGTGCCAAACTGCATTCCACCCTGTTCAGTAGTTCTTGTGAAATATTAAGAAACATACGTTCGCATTTATAACAAAAGTAGTTCATAAAACGAGGCGTCTAAATCATATTAGTAGTTTTTATTTATTAGTGGGCGGAGGTGGGCGGTGCTGCACCCCCGTGCTACGTCAAGCATATCAAACCGTCGGTGCTGCAACTGACTGGAGACCGGTTGCTGCCGACTGCTGTCCCATCGGAGTCCAAGGGAATTGAGAGCGCATTTGTTTTTTTTTATAGTGTCTAGATGCAAACAGGAGTGCCTTTTTACGACTACCGAACCATAGCGTCCCCCATAAAACTTGCGCATAAAACGCGTGAGAAACGCCGTCGTACTTGTCGTTGTCGTTTTCTTGAAGCGGTACAGTGACATTGTCACTTTACAGCTGTGTCAGCGAGAGGACGTGCCTGTCCAATTCCTAAGTATATATGTAATCGATTTTCACAAATTTACTGACCGGATTTTCATGTCTATTTCATCCATAGATAGAGCGATTCCCAAAGTAGGTTTCATTCTAACATGTATTATTGTAGCAATCTGGCCCCTGTGATTCACCGGCGCAGCTGGGGCGAATCGCTAGTACTTAAAGTATTAAGTAACATATGTATGTTAAACCATTATCACTCCCCGGTTCCACCAGCGTAACTCAGGTCCTATTAGTCGGAGCGTCATGGCACAAAGACCTTAGTGTTTCTCGATAAATCGACTATTCTAAACAAGAAAGATTTTTTAATTAGGGCCAGTAGTGCCTGAGATTAGTGCTCAAACAAACACTTCAGTTTTATATCATTAATATAGGTTGCGTATTTGTTTCCAATCGTATTTGAATTATTACAATTCTCTTACAGGTGAGTTATGGACTATATACAATGGCGCTACGATCGCTGGGGCAAAAGTCGCGCGGATGAAACCAAGGGGCGTTGGTAGTAATAAATAATACATTTAGCGCAAATCTCTCGTATTGATTTTTAAATGGAGCGAATTGAGGCGCTACCCACAATTTCTTCTAATTGTCTAGATAAATTTATCAACGTGTAACAATTAACGTCGAGCTTAGAGATAACTGGCGCGCCCGGCGGATTTTGTTTGGTGGTTTAAAACATGCAATATACACGGGGGCAGTCCTAAACTGAGCCGCCTGAATCTGAATGTTCACTGAGTCAGGGGCGATAGTGGGGGGCTAATTTACGGTGGTATCATGAAGTTTTGACTGCCGGATATTCGTTTTTACATTTACTTTTTGGTACAGAGCTACGAAGTAGAATTTTGTCACACTTCTTCTGAAATTTTGTATTTTTTTTTAGCGCAGGGGATTAAAATGGGATTCATTTAAAGTGGTTTAGTGCAATTTTTGTGTCTGCGTATGACATTAAAAAAACTTTGCGTGAATGTGCTTTCACCTGTCTTTTTTTTATGATTCATAAATGTGTTGTCTTTAATGTATATGCGATTTAAATAAGTACCATGTTGTACCAATTACCAATTTCTTTGTCGGAGACACGCAATTTTTTTCTAATATATATGGAAATTTCTACCATCAGACAGGTTATGTTAAGTTAGGCTACGCAGAATTTCAGAGAGCGAACGAAGCGAGCGAGTAAATTGCTTTGAAAATCCTTATTTGGCCAACATCAAGCAAAGACCATCGTCATCCAGACCATGTGCAGCGACTAATATTGCACAATACCAATTGGAAAGTAACCTGTGAGCTCCCCCACTTGCAAAATACTCCATTTCAGTAGATCTGTTGCTAAATCCTGCGTATTTTTGTTAAAATGGCGCATCTCCGACAGCCAAAGTTGCATGATAACACTTTAGATTAGCCCTCTCTATCCTGCGGGGATAGAGGGGGCTAATTATTTAAAATAATTCACTATAAATATACGAGTACTTAATAACAATGTTTTTTTTTCTGTGTAAACCTTCTGAGATAAAAAATTCTAAATAATACGTCAAAATCCGACGCGTTGTTTAAAAGACGAAGGTTAGCTTAGAAACAGACAGACAGAGAGAGAGAGAGAGAGAGAGCGATCATGTTTTAGTCCCGCGGTTTCACCAGCGTAGAGCGTAAATATTCCATGTTATAACCTCCACCCCCTATTCCACATTAGGGGTTGAATTTCTAAAAATTCATCCTTTAGTGCTCACTTTTCATTATGAAAGGTTTGGTACGGCGGTTCATACCAAATTGCAAGTTTCTAATTTCCTAAGTATGTACAGTAGTTTCAGCTATGTCTTGTGTGTATATATATATGTATGTAGATAGTGATACTGAATATAGTGAAGGTAACTTATAGGAATAGGTGCTTACCGGAATCACTGTCACCTCGGTCGTAATGAGGCCGCCAATACGTCTCGTCGAATCGCAGCGGTACTTCCGACCGGCCGGTGAACTTCGTCGGGTCTAGAATATTCTCCACGGAGAACGCAATACTCGGCCGCTCTGGCGGTCTAGTTAGCCCGAGTCTTCGGGTCAAATCTACAGGCGCAGCTTCCTCCACTCCCACCACGTCGACTTCGCCATTCGTCTCCGCTTCCGTTTCAGCTTCTTCGTCCCTTCTCTCCTCAGAACCTCGCGCCATCGCAAGCATAGTCATATCAACGTCTAATGCAATATTTCGCGGGCATTGAAAATATTTTCAAATATGGAACATTAAAGAAAGTCTAAAACTGGCAAAACACATTCACTTCACTGTTTTGTTTTTAATGTAAAAGTCTCTGAAAGAGTCCACAAAACCTTTTTGCTAATATTTTGCAAAATACCAGCAATGTTTATAGATCGCGTGGGGTAAGTCGGTTTAGCGCGGACGCGTCTATCTGCACCTGGCATCGAAACATCACAACGCGACTGAAAAAGGGCACCGAAACGGGCGGGGACTGGAAAGAAGGGGGGCGACGTTTCCGTGGGGGGGCACGGGCAATCTCGCCGCCCGATTGGTAGCAGCCAACGAGGCGTGCCAGGGGTGGAGAAACGTAATCGAGCAATAAGGTTTAAACAATTTCGTTTAATACGATGAATTATGTAAGAGAGTGGCGAGCAAGTAATCGCGCACAAGCGATAAGGCCATTTGCGCTCCTTCGTTACGTATTAATGGGGCAGGAAATTGACTTATGAATATTAGAGGTCGCGGCGAGCCGAAGATGGGGCCAAAGCGGCCCCGTGCGGCTGCAACGGGTTATTTTCCTAGTTAAGCGTTGAAACAATCATGTTTATTGAGTTTTAAAGTTAATGGGTTTCGGGTTGAGCTCGCCGTTTTGCGCCATTATCGCGTTTGTCTGTCTGTCGGTTGCGTTATTTAAACGATTTTGGTATATAGGTACAGAGGCATAATATAAAGAATTTGTTTTTATTTTGCATAGGTAGGTAGGTAGATAGTAGGCACGTACCGAACCAACCTATATTTTTCAGTAAAATTGGAATCATCATAAGATCCCTGTTTCTCGTCTGTCCGTCTCTTTTGACAATTAATTTTGACATTAACTTAGAAGATAATTCGATACAAATAAAAATAAAAATCGAAAACTTGATATCAGAAAAAAATCAGGATAGCCTTGTGCTTACAGGTACAAGGTTATCCTGATTTTTTTCTTTAAAAAAAAATAAGTGCATACGCACAAATTCAAGTTTGTTCACTCTTATAAGTGACGCCGTGGAATCGAAGAGAAGCCCAATAGGTACAGCTTCGTCGAATTGCACTCGCAAGTACCGTTCCACGTTTTTTAGAACGTACATTTATTTATTTATTTGTTTCAATTTTACAATTCCCTGTACTTACAGCTAAACCGAGACGTACATAGAACAAAACTTTTCTATAATTATAAATATAAATGGTGGGTACAGTACCATTAAAAAGCATCGGTAATATGCTGGTGCTTCTTAATATCTTTGTACAAAGTAATTAGAACTAGGCTAAATAAACTAAATACATACGGAATCCTAGGTATGCAAGACCAAATCGCAGGTACTACCTCTTCTTTATTTAAAAATACCTATTTTATTTCACATTAAAATGTGTTTGATTATTATCTCATTGTGATCAAACAAGGTTTAGTCTCAGAAGACAATACGTTTTCTGTAAGTCCTTTTACGAATTGTACGTGAGTCCATCTACAAATAATTTTACATTATAACAGTTTCCTAATCGATCTGTAAATGCATCACCCTATGAAGCGAAGGAGACAGCTCGTCGCAGGCTTCGCTCTTTCGGGACATTAGTACTACCATATATATAAGATAAATAGAGAAGATTGATTAATAGAGACGCAAGGTGTGAATCACTATACCTAGTCTTACCGTAAATGTTGAAACAAACGATTTTTTTTATTGCAAATAACATTTATTACTCTTACAGTGTGTTTAATATACAAATATAATATAATTAAAAATACGAAAACCTTATTAGAAGTGGTCTCATTGGCTGCAACACACTACTTTAAACGTTGAGACCAGTTATCAATAGAAGCACGCACTCTTTCCATGGGAAAATTCTTCACTGCCAATCGTATGGATTGTTTTAGGGGCTCCCAATTATCAGACGAGAGAAAGCTGTACTGTCTCAAAAATGACCAACAATCATAATCCAGCGGATTAAGGCCAAGACTACATGAAGGGTGGACTTCAGCGCAGTTCAAGTCCGGAACGATCATTTTAACCAGGATTGGTTGGATCGAGCTGTCTGATTTTGTACGTTATGAGCTTAATGATCTTGTGCTGATATTTTTATTACCTTCTTCTCAAAAATATGCTTCATAGCTAACACCCAACCAAACCATCACTGGAGTCGGATAATGCCCACGTGGCATTCTGTCGGCCAATTGTGAAGCTTCCTCAGAGCTTTGAGCACAACTCCGGTCATTTCGTTTGTTAAAATGTTGCTCAATTGTAAAAGTTTTCTCATCCGCAAACAATGTTTTTCTGTGACCTCCCCTTTCGTACCGCTTCAGTAGATGTTTCGATTTTACCACTCTATTCATCCTTAATTTACTTAACAATTAAGAAATTATCTTGATGAAGTGTCTCTTATAGGCTACATGTCCCAAGTCATCGCTTAAAATACGCGACATGGTTCTAAGTACTGGCATACGAACATTTGACTAACTCCAAGTCCAAGTGTGCATTTAAAATCGCAAAATATTCTAAAATGTACTGGCGCCAAAATGAGATAACACACATTGTGTTCATTAAAAATCGTATGAAAATTACAAATTCCAATTTCAAATATAATACTTTTTTCTTTTCAATTGTAACAGTATTTATGGCCAGACTAAGTACTTACTATCTTTCAAGTCAAGGTAATGTTCAACGAACACGTTCTCCCTGGGCCGATCAACGTCGATGGTGCTATATTTTCACCACAGGGCAAGTTGTACAAACGTCACATGAGTACAACCAGCCACTGCACCTTGCCTATGTGGACTATGAAAAAGCTTTTGCCTCCGTCGAAACCTGGACTGTTCAGGAAGCGTTACAACGATATCAGCATTGTATGACGCTGCTTTTATGTCTGTTCTGATTCCGGACGCTCAAACAAGGCCAATCTAATTACATCGAGGAGTGCGACGGGGGGATGCTATTTCCCCGAAACTGTTCCCTAACGCTTTGGAGGATGACTTTAAGACTTTAAACTGAGCAGAATGTAGCATAAATATTAACGGCGATATCTCTCACATCTTCGTTTCGCCTATGATATCGTTGTGTTGGCCGAATCGTTGGAGAGCTTTCAGGAAATGTTGCACAGTCTAAATAAATCCTTCAGACGTGTTGTCCTTAGGACGAACGTGGACAAGACAAAAGTCATGTTCAACGAACATGTTCTGCCTAGGCCGGTCAACATCGATGGTGCTGTTCTCGAAGTCGTAGACGAATACGTCTACCTCGGGCAACTATTGCAATTTGGTAGATATAACTTCGAGAGGGAAGACGATAGAAGGATTCTGTTGGGTCGGGCAGCATTCCGGAAGCTTCGTCACATTCCCAGGCCGCCTATACTGCAGAGCTTGAAGACAAAAGTCTTCAAGCAATGCGTTCTCTGTTGAGTGTTTCTCTGTGCTATGTTAAGTGTTTCTCTGTGAGTGTATGATAGAATTCGCAGTGAAGTCATAAAGCAGAGAACTAAAGTTTCCGATATCACGCATTTATTCTTCATAAGCTCACTGAAGTGGCAATGGGCTGGCCACACATTCGGAAGATCAGATGGCAGATGGGAAAGTAAGGTTCTAGAGTGGACGCCGCGTTTAGGAAAACGAAGTGTTGGTCGACCGTTCATCAGGTGGGAAGACGATCTCCGTGCAGTAGCCGGTCCGGGATGGATGAGAGTAGCAGGAGATCGGTCGTCTTGGCGTTCATGGAAACATGCCTATGTCCAGCAGCGGACCGATAAGGGCTGATAATGATGATGATGATGCGCAATGCACAGATAGGTTGATTTTAGCCTCACGCTCACTGTCAGCGCTCATAGCTTAGCGCGTTGTTTGTCAGCGCTGAGGCTCAGCGTGGCTCGTTTTAGTGTCGTACTGACCGCCTTACCGTACAGACGACGACAAAATGCGGAGTGTATTAATTATTGCTGCTTTGTACTATGTGTCACAAAAAAATAAAAACCGGCGAGACTCCATGTTCATCCATTGATTGAGCAGAGAGCCGTTGCAGGAGAGTTTGTCTTGTTATGTGGCACTTTGAGGGCTGACGAAAGTAAATTCTTTAAATACTTTCGAATGTCAACTAGAACTTTTGGCAAAGATACAGGATGAACTGGTCCATTGCAGCTTACGAATCGTGCCTATACCACCGATTGAACGACTAATACCATTAGTCGTTCAATCGGTGGTATAGGCACGATTGGATTGGACTTTAAGGTAAAAAAAAAACATATTTAATTTTTTTGTAATTATGTGTAATCAGGGCAAAGTATAGGTAAGAAAACAACATAGGTATTTATTATTGTTATGTTTCATATTATAGGTAAGACAAAAAAATAACATAAATGACATATTATTAGTAATTAAACATAATATAATTATTCATCAGTACGTCTAGCTGTTTCATAACCAATATCCACTTCCCGATTCGCCATGACTGTACGCGCTGACGACGCCCGCTCCGCTTGACACTAAAACGCTCACTGAACGCAGAGGCGCTCGTGAGATCGTCAGCGCCGACAGCTACGCGGGGCCGACGCGCGACGCGTACGGACGCGTAGCTATCAGCGCTGACCACCGTGCGCGCTGATGGCTACGCGTTTTGATGACGCGTAACCATAGATATAAATACAAAAAGAGAGACGGAGAGTGATCCACATTTGCTTCCTTATGTTATGACTACCATTCGTAACGGCAATATGACGTTGTTATGACGTCGAAAACCAGCCAAATGCAACTTGTCAGTGCCAAATTAAACTATACATAAAACAACACAAAATCTCCAAAACTATCTGTCTATGTATGGTACATTTTCACAAAATCTACCAAACGAATCTCATGCGGTATACGCCAATGTTTAGACAAATTGTCACTGTGGTCCATTAAAACGCTAGCGATTGAGTCGCATGACTTCGCCAAGATCACATAAGCAAGAAGGTTGGAAAGTACAGCTTTTTCTTAAACCCATCAAATCTTTAGGAAGGATCAAACACAGAAATTGTAAATAGCCATAGGTTAGAATTTGTTTATCTAAATCATAGTTGACACTGAATTGCACACCATAAGTTCCTAACATTTGACACGGAAAGCTCCTTTGATGAAGAACTGGTATTTGACACGTATTTCAGCTTGGTCATGGCACGCTTTCCCGACAAAAGGGTCTCGATGGACAGACAGACGGACAATAAATCGATCATGTAGATGTTCTATTTTCCGTTCAGGCATCACAGCATGACAGCTATACTGTCATATTGTTTCGTGCGATTTTTTTATAAAGTATGAGTTAGCCGTTCGCCGTCTGTAGACAACCGCGACACCTGTGGTTGTGCAGACGCTTTGCCGGCATTTTAAAATTAAAGTAGATTATTTTCTTGGGACACTAAGTATACTGCTACTTTACAATAATTTCTGTCATGTCAGCTAATGTATTCAATGCACGACACTTCTTCTCTACAATGCACGTTCTTAAATATAAATCCGATTCATGCTCATCACAAACATGTTGAAGCACATTTCGTAGTACCCTCAAATGTCTAGTAGAGGGTAGGCTCTCTATAGGACATTTCAGGAGAAAAATATGTCAGTACTAGTAATAGATTTACAAATATACCAAGATACATCATCTCAGTACCGTCAGTATAAAAGACATGTCAGATTATGCACTTTGTAAATGCAACTGAAATTCTTGCGCGCAAGGTTGACTCTGCAAAATAAATATGATCAAATTATGCACATCTTTCAAATAGGATCAGCTCTGTAAAAAATAACTTTAAATTAAACGCTTAAGGTCTAAACTTTTCAAAAACGTATATTTATGTACAATCACGGAGTCTTTAGGATGACAGTTCAGTCGTCCGTTTCGAATCGTTTTATGTAATCGTGTACCTTGTAGTTTGTCAATGTTTTAGATAAAATAATATTAATAGAAATATTTACTCAAGATACCTAACAACGATAGCTATTCTATGCAAGATTACCTTTACACGTTAACCGAACGAGAATAGAACACAATAAAATTGTAGTGGGCATTTTGATGTAAACGGTGATTCCCAGCCAAAACATTAGCCTATGGGCATGCAGTAAAAAAAGCTATTAAATTCGAGCCGTGCCTGTCAATATGACAATCGGAGCTGTCAGCGTGACGGCCACTGTCACTCCTTTACTTTTTCACCAGCTCGCCTAATCGCCGTTAAAGATCTTCCATTAAATGACACCGAAGCTATGCACGATATCTGTTTTTTGTTACTATTTTTTTGAGAAATTTCCTTATACAAGGTGTCATATTATTGCTTGAGTAGTTAGTTGAGTAGTCCAGGGGGACTACTCAACTCAAACAGTAGGGACTCATACTATATTCTCTCCTACTTACGCCGAAAGTTCCATCTTTTATACCTGATCTATCTTACGGCATTTTAAGTTAGTAATGAAATGATAAATACATAAGCACTTTCTTTAATTAAGTTTTTTTAAAGAAAATTATTTAATTACATCTGAAACCATACGCTAATTTCTAGACTTTGATACAAAATCAGACGGAAAACACCTAATGAGAGACTGTCGAAACCTTCAAGCGTCCAACAAAACACGGTACACAAGACACGATCATAAGCAGTAACTTCGTGATTTAGGTATCTTCTAGGCATTTCCCACTACTTACCTTTTCTTACTAATGTACAGTATTTTACCAAGTTGTGTCAGAAAGACGGTGTTTTCGAACCTTTTTTAGAGTGTATTTTATAGTAGTAACATATGTATTTATTTTGTATGTATAACCTTAACGGCTTTATGTATTTAAACGTATGACGTGTGGTTAGATCATATGTATTTCTTTCGGAGGGACATCCTAATGTTGGCGACGCTATTTCATTTGCCACAGCAGTTCATCGGACTAGGGAAGTCTTTTGTGTCATTAAGTTTAAGGAGGTGAAAGGGGGACAGACCCCCCCCTCCCTCTTTTACCGCAGATGGAACGAGGTGTACAGAATTGATAGATCATAGAGTTATTCCTGTAATAAATCTATGGGTCAGATGTGAGGTTAGATGCGGGTGTCACTTGGTACATTCATATTTAATATAAGCAGTCATATTTTTGTTTTGCAATTTTATGTATATCCAATATATTTTCTTCGTGTAGGCATACATTTAGGATGTCCTCCTTTTAAGTATACTATACTTTAACATTAAAAATACATAATTAGGATCTACATAACTAATGGCCCAGCGTTAGCCGTTTGTCATCAGCCTGTATAAGAGTGATAAAAAGTGTAAATACCTTCTCGCTTCGCTGTGGCAATACGATTCGAGTCCCTGTTGGTGACCATTGTGCTGGTATCACCACTCAGGTGGCCACAATGGACTTTCAGTCTCATGCTGAGTGGCGCTATCCCAGTCAAATAGCAGTTAAATTACTGATGATTCGGGTAGCGATCATGATTGGATCTTAGCAACAAGGGATCTTCGCGCTCCAATACTAGCAGTGATAAAACTCACACGTCTGTAACCTATTATATTACTAAATACATGTAAACGTAATTATACTAATTGTATGGCTGTTCTGTAATACACTCTACACAATCACCAAGCGTATTCAATACTTGATTCTATTCCCGAATATTTAAATAAAGTAGGTACCTACTATTTTACTTAATTGTATTATCAATTCTTACTATACGGTTACCTTGAACCGGAAGGCCACTGGTGGTCACTACGCTCCCCCGGTCCAGGTAACCTTCTCATAGGTCTTTGACATTTAGCAATTTCAAGTTTGTAACGATATCATGCGGTGGCCATGTTTTCTGACAATAATGACACAAAATTTGGCGTAGGAGCAATCCTTTCGTTTTGTTGCAGTTTTATTTGTTCACATAGGTCAGGACAATTACCTACCGTGTCCTAAAACATGTTAAATATCTTAATTTCTAAACGTACGCTGAAAAATATAAAATTAAAACACAACATTAATTATTTAAAACATCTTAATTAGTACTGATGAAAAACTTCGACGGACATTTTCACGCCGGAAAAACTGAACGCGTCTGTGGAAGGATTAATTAAAAAGTTTGACAGAAAGAAAAATGGTGGTGTTGTGCCAATTAAAAATTACAAATTTTCCATGACAATGGCGTATTGTGTACTGTGAGTGAGATTTATATTAATGTTTAGGATTGTTTTTAAAGCACGTAGATTCGAGGAGAGTAAAAGTTATGCAGGCGTGTTGTCCCCATCCCGCATTTCCTCCAAAGGGCCACTGGACACAAACCGCACATACCGCGTCAGCATAGCCAAGTCGTGAGAGCGAGAGGTTTTCCATTCATAAGCTCCACACTGCATTGCAGCTGAATTGGGCCAGCGCGATCGGGGAGGTACATCTCGCTCAATTAATACGGTCGTAAACTGACAGCTTCGCTTATTGTTGTCGTAAGTTTACGCGAATGTTACTCATTACAATAAAACTACTTTTACAGATTTAATGTGAACCGTGATAAAATCCGTAAAAGTAGTTTTATTGTAATGACGCGTTTGATGTGGTTTGTGGGAAACAGAAAGAAAATGAACATTTAAGGCATAATGATAAAGACGATCAATCATTTTTTGTTACTAATGTTTTCAACGCGGTCCTTCTTGTACTGCTATTTTATAGTATGGGGGGACAAATAAGCAATAGGAGACTTGACGACTGCTAACATGAATAGACACCGCATTACTGTCACGCAGATGCGTTGCCCTTCCTTTATCCTCCACTCCAATAGGTCTCAGGCTACTCACAAAGCGCGGCATCGCACGCCGTCA